>CAUYQV010079531.1:0-42819 GCA_963574575.1 Galagoides demidoff
TGCCTGTGGCTCAGTCAGCTAAGGTGCCAGCCACGTACACCTAAGGTGGCAGGTTCGAATCCCCAGCCCGGGCCCGCCAAACAACAATGATGGCTGCAACCAAAAAATGGCCTGGCGTTGTGGTGGGCGCCTGTGGTCCCAGCTACTTGGGAGGCGGAGGCAGGAGACTCGCTTGAGCCCAGGAGTTGGACGTTGCTATGAGCTGTGATGCCATGCCATGGCACTCTACCCAGGGGGATAGCTTGAGGCTCCGTCTCAAAAAAAAAAAAATAGCTGGGTGTTGTGGTGGAGACTTGTAGTCCCATCTACTTGGGAGGCTGATGCAGGAGAATCACTTAAGCCCAAGAGTTTGAGGTTGCTGTGAGCTGAGACGCTACAGCACTCGACTGAGGGCGACATAGTGAGACTCTGTCTCAAAAAAAAAAAAAGGTATTTGTAGAAGCTGTGCTCATGAAACCTTTAGCCTGGAAACAAACCAAATGGATATGGACAGATAAATGGACAAATGTGTGAGAGAATGGACAATCTGGCACAGTCCCACAAGTGGGTAGTGGTCAGCAGAGGAGATGAAGGCACAGCAGCTGCATGGCTGAACACCACTGAGTCTCACAGACAGATGTTGAAGGAAAGAAGCCAGGCATGAGAGTTTGTATCACATGAGTCTATTTATTTGAAGTTCAAGAGGAACCAAATGAACTTATGGTGACAGCAGAAATGGTATTTTGGGGGGCATTGACTGGGGTGGGGCCCAAGGGAGCCCTGCTGGTATGCTGGGGAGGTTCACTATTGACTTGGGTGATGTTTACACTGAAACTTTTTAATATCTGAAAGTTCCTTAATCTGTAAACATATGTTTAAGATCTGTGCACTTCACAGAATGTTATTCCTCAATTTTTTTTTTTTTTGTAGAACAGAGTCTCATTTTATCACCCTCGGTAGAGTGCTGTGGTGTTATAGCTCACAGCAACCTCCAACTCCTGGGCTTAGGCGATTCTCTTGCCTCAGCCTCCTGAGTAGCTGGGACTACAGGTGCCTACCACAACGCCCAGCTATATATTTTGTTGCAGTTCGGCTGGGGCTGGGTTTGAACCTGTCACCCACCAGTGGGTATGTGTCTGGTGCCTTACCCACTAAGCCACAGCCACTGCCCTCCTCAAGAAATTTTTTAAAAACAAAAAGGAACAAGGTAATTTCATATAAATATATATGCTAAGAAAGGATTAAAAGCAATGTCATAGGTTAGTGGGGGGCTGACAGAGCCAAGACTTGAATGGGAATGAGGTGGCCACAAAATGAGGGGTTTGCTTTCGGGGTGAGGGGACAGATAGCAAGTGCAAAGGCCCTGAGGCAGGATCAGGTCAGTTTGTGGAGGGAGTCAGTCAAGGCTGGTGGACTGCAACATGGAGAGCAGGGGTGGGTGTGAGTAGGACAAGCCTGGCCTTTGGCTTTTTATTCTAAGAGCAGTGGAAACCATGAAGACATGAAGTAGGGGTGCTGGCAGAGCTCTCTGAGGGTTTGGAGGAGGGGAGTGAGGGAAAGAGAGACCTTTGATGACTTTTTATTGTGTGGGAGTTGCGCCTCCCTACTCCACTGGTGGAACAAGGCTGAGGGCATGAGAAGCTAGAGATGTTCCTTAGATGTCCTGGGTGCTGATTCAGGGACAGTGGGTCATGGTCTGCAGCTGTAGGCCAGGCCCATCCTGAAGAGCACACTGGTGGTAATTCAAATCTCAGGACCAGAGAGCATGTGGGGACCAGGAACTAAAAAGGGGACGTGAATGACATGAATTTTGCTGGAAAGACCTGTGCTGCCAGATGTTAGGGACCTAAACTTTAAAAGTGCTTTTTTAACAAGCACTGCTGAGCACCTGCTCCTGGCCAGGCCTAGAGAACCGAAATGTGAGCAGAGCCTGGCCTGGACTTGCTGCTGACTGCTTAACACTGAGTCTTCCAGAGCAGGGGCCACAGGAAGACCCATTAAAATGGAGTGGCTGGAGGCATCTGGATTTCCCACATTCCCTGGATGATGTTTTTGCATGAGGAAGTTTGAAAACCTCCCACTAAGGGGTATGTGAGGGAGGTAGGGGTGTGCATGAGAGATGGAGGAGAGAAGAGAGAGCAATTTCCTCTTTCCTTCTCCGAGGGTGGGGCTGCTTCCAAGTTCAGGAAAGCAGGTCTGTTCTGTAAGCCTTTGCTATGTGTGTGTGTGTGTGTTTGCGCGTGCGTGGGGCGGGCACGGTGTCCCAGGAGGACAGAGTTTGCATTGATGAAAACCCTTCCCAGCCCTTTGATGCCTCTTTCCCGCTGCCCTAAAGTTAACCACTCAGTCCTGTGTGCGTCCTGCCCGTACTGCGCTCACTCCGGCCAGGATGGCATCCTGTCTGGCCCTACGCATGGTGCTGCTGCTTGTCTCTGGGGTCCTGGCCCCTGCGGTGCTCACAGGTAAGGGGTGCAAGCCCTCAGCTGTACTGCCACCAGACCCCCAGGGTCAGGAATTTCCTTGGGGATGGATTTTTCAATGTCCACTGGGGCAGAAGTCCCTTGCAGGAGATGGGACGCCCATTTGGGGGATTCTTCAGAGCTCCTATGAGAATGGCCGGCAGCAGCTGTGCAGGGTGAATGTCACAGGGAATTGTTAGCGAGAGGGACGAGAGCCTCTGAAGTAGGAAGATGACCTACCTAGGTAGGGACCAGGCCCAAGGAAGTCTGGCTGCCATAGACACAGGGATTACTCTAATGCCCTGAAACCCAAAGGCTCCTATATCTGGGAGGCGAAGGGACGCCAGGCACAGGCCCAACACAGAGCCTTTGCTGGTTACTTTTCAAATCTTCCTACTGGTTTTCTGCAATGTCCTTAGAGAATAAATTCCAGATATTGTCCCCATCTCAGGAACAATTTTAGGAGAGAGTATAGGGCCTGAGATCCCTCTGCAGATGGTGCAGACATTGGACTCAGGCCCTTTGGAAGTCAAAATGGCTAGGTCTGGGGAGCTGGAGGGACTGGCTGAGGCACAGATAGGGCATAGGCGGTGGGTTTTGCTCCTAGAAGAAAGTGATCTCTGTTGGGCAGGAGTTGGGCCGAAAGGCAGCCTGCCCAGGAGAGTGTTTCAAGTCCCTGGCAGTTTGGGCCTTGGGGATTATTTATAGATCTGTGATGGAGGGAAGTGGAGCTCTGAGAGCTTCTAAGGAAAGGGAGACCTGGTGGGACCCCTACCTCCAGGGGAGAGGTGAGGAACACCCACCTACACCCACCTAGGTGATAGTGATAACCCAGGAAAAAGTTTGTGGCTTGGATTTGCTTCTGGCTCTGTCCCTGCTTGCTGGGTTTTGTTTTTGTTTTTGTTTTGTAGAGACAGGGTCTTGTTATGTTGCCCAGACCAGTCTTGAAATCCTGGCCTTAAGTGATCCTCCTGCCTTGCCTCCCAAAGTGCTGGGATTACAGGTGTGAGCCAGGCTCTATCTGCTTCTTAACCTCTCTGTGCCTTCACTTATCTGGTGGATGGCCACACCCGCCATGCTCTGCCCTCCTCACGGGGATCATGAGTGCAGACATGTGGGGCTTTCAGAATGGGCCAGGCGTACAGTTAGCATGCAGCAAATGTTAGGGGACCATATCAATATATTCAATAGCCCCGGCCCCTCCACTGATGGCAGGGTGGCCTTGGGTGGAACAGCCTCCTCCTGTAGATTGGGAAGATGCCAGCCTGGACAAGCTGGTGTGTGCCTCAAGGAGCTGCGGCAGTTATCTAAAGCAGAGGATGGTGTCTTCCATCGCCTGGGTCTTGGGGCTGTGATCCTTGCAGCTGCCTTCCACTCCAGTGAAACTACCTCCTGGTCCACGTGAGTGGAGGCAGAGGCACTGCCTCCTGCCAGCTCTCCACTCCTGTGCCACCAGCTCATCCAGCCCAGGCCACTGGCGCCCCAGGGCAGACTGTGCACACACAGTGTGGGTGGGTGGGCAGGCTTTGCTGCAACAGGATGTTCTGTGGACAACCAGGACCTCACCTGGCCTCACCTCCCCTCTTCCCTCCACATGTCCTACCAAGAGCAGGCAGGTCCCACAGGCAGGGGCTGGAGCACACTACCCCCACTCCACAGTCTTTGGGGTCCTGGTGGTTCCTGCTATTCTGGGAAGGAGGGTGTTTGGGAGACTCTTGGTAGCCCCCAGGGGCTTGAAGCTCTGAGGAGGTGTGCCCAGGCTCTCTGCTCATGGGCCAGGGTCCTGTAGCACACAGGACGAGAGCAATGGCCTGTGGGCCTCTGCTCTCCCCACTGGGTGCCTATGGCCACAGCTACTGTGGTGCAGGAGCAGGCCAGGTTGAGCGGGCAGGAGGCCAGGGCAGGGATGAAAAGGCCCTTCATGGCTGCACAAAGGCCGTCTGTGAGCAAGGGCGCCTAGCCGCGGGGCCCTGTGGTCAGACTGAGCATTGAACAAACTTATTTACCAAAAGGCAAGGCAGCTGGGGGCAGTGGGTCCAGGGGAGAGCCTGTGGTGCCCATCCCTGTGGCAGTGACACCAGGCCTCAGAGTATGTAGTGGCATGTCATCACTCCATGGAGTCTGGGTCTCCTCACCCCAAGATGCATGGAACCTCCTCAGGGGCCCTGTAGCCCACCCCATCTCCACCCTCAGTCTGTTACCCTGGTCCCTGCTTCACTGCTCTCCTGACAATGCTGATGGGCTCTGTCCTCCCTGCACTCAACTGCTGGTAGGTTGGCTGACAACTGTGTCTATTCCCGGCTTCCCAGAGGACAGATTTTGGGGGAGGCTGGTCACTGCCATAGCCTTGTTCCCTCTTCTTACCACAGCAAACTTAGAGCCTACCGACATGCAGATGAGGGTAAGAATGTACCTTGGCCCTGCCCAGTCGACTTCACCCATGGTTCTGGGCATGTTCTGCCTCTGGCCCCTGGGGCACTGGCTGCAGATGAACCCTGGACCAGCCTTCAAGGGTCTCCTGGGCTGGTCAGTGGTGGCAGAGACACAGGGCATATGGAATAGCTAGCTTGTATCCAGATGTGTCCCCCAGACCAGAGGGCCCCAAGGTGAAGACAGCAGCTGGAGATGGTGATGATGTCAGTTACCAACTTGTGCAAGATGCTTGAGAGGCAGGGTCTGAACCCTGTCCCAGAGGTCAGGGAGATGGAGTTAGGGGTGAAGTCTGTCTTCTGGGGTTCCAGGGGGAGAGCATCAGGGAGCTAGGATGGGCCCCAGCCCTTCTGATTTGAAAGCCCCCCTCAAGCTGCTGGGACCTGCTGGGATTCCACCTGTCCTTAGAGACCTGCTCCCCTCCCAGGGAGACTGCTCATCTATTCCCACTGGCTCCAGGGCATGAGCCCTGACCTCTCAGGGGCCAATCACTCCACTTCCTGAACTCAGGGCTAATTCCCACAAGACACCACCCAGGTTGGCTAGGGCCTGGTACCCAGGAACCCTGTGGAGGCCTCCCTGGCAGATGCTGGCAGTGGTGGGACAGGGAGGTGCCTGTCTGTTGTTCTGTCTTGGGTGAGTGGTGAGCTAGCAGGGCGGTGGCTTATCCATTTCTCTGGGAGACAAGCAGCCTGTGAGCCCCAGCCCTCCAGGTCTCCCAAGCAGTGGGCACACAGGTCTTTTGTCTGCCCAGCCTCTAGGAGACTGAGGAAAGCTTGCCTGACACCTGGCCCTTGGGGCCCTGGCTGCAGATGAGCCCTGGGGTAGCCCAGATGAGTCTTCCACTGGGGTAGCAAAACTGCAGACCCCTGCCCTACATCACTGTGACATGGGAGGCCTGGCTGGGACTCTTCCCCCTGACCAAAGGGTGGTCTTTGAGTTTGGTGGAAGGCTGGGGTGGCAGTCTCCCCTAATTTGGTGGCAATGGATCTTCCATTGGGGCGACAGCCTATTGGTGCTGGGAAAATTTCCAACTTGCCTTTGAAATGAGAGGGTCCCCCCCACCCCCCCAGGCGTTCCCCTACCCAGCTGTTTAACTTGGGCGGGGAAGGGGGGCGGGGTGTCCTCCATTTGCCCTGTAGCCAGGGCCCCACCGCCTGGCCTTGGCTTTGCAGCGGAGGGGCCGCAGGAGCCTGTGCCCACACTGTGGAATGAGCCTGTCGAGTTGCCGTCGGGAGAAGGCCCCGTGGAAAGCACCAGCCCCGCCCGGGAGCCTGTGGACACTGGTCCCCCCGGCTCCACCCCCGCGCCAGGCCCGGAGGACAGCACAGCACAGGAGCCGCTGGACCAAAGCGGCGGTATGGGCCCGCGGGCGGGGCAGGGGCTCAAGGGAGGGACCGAAGGGCTGGCCGGGCTGGGGCCTGGGACTGATGTTTCCTCCATCCTCCGCAGGCTCGCTGGGGCCCGGCGCCATCGCGGCCATCGTCATCGCCGCCCTGCTGGCCACGTGCGTGGTGCTGGCGCTCGTGGTGGTCGCGCTGAGAAAGTTTTCTGCCTCCTGAAGCGAATAAAGAGGCCGCGCCCGGCCGCGGTGCGACTCCCTGTGTGCGTGTGTCACCGCGTGCGTGTGTGCCAGTGCCGGGGCGTGAGCGGCCGGGACTCGCCCTGGGCGTGAGCCCGGCATGTCGGGGCCCGCGCGTGTGGTGTGCACGTGGGTGCGTGGCTCTGGGCCGCGGGTGCGAGTGCGGGTCTCCTGCGCCACGGCCTAAGGTCACAGGAGCGTGCGCTGTGCTTCCAACCCACACTTTTAGTGGGGTCGCGGCCGTGGCGCCCTGCCCAGGCCCCAGCGAACATCCGTGAGTGGTCCCCACGGCGCCCCTCCACCCCCTCCACACGGGCCCAGGATGTCCCCGGACAGGGAAGGGCGGGAGAGGGGAGGTGAAGGCTGGGGAGCGGGAGACCGCAAGGGCGGCAGAGGCGGGTGGGGAGGCCAGGGCCACCGCCCTGCTCCTGGAGGCAGGGCCGAGAGAGATGCCAAAGGGGAGGGTCCTGGGGCGCCCAACCGAGGCCTGGTTATTTGGGGCACGGGGGCGGGGGAGGGTGCCTCTTCTGGCTGAGCCAGGCAGCAGGGTCCCCTCTGCGGGCTTGGCCCCCAGGCCTGCAGCGCCAGGGCCCCAGGGAAGCCCCTGACCAGGAGTGTGGTGAGTGGAGGGATGACACAGGGTACTGTCCCCACTCATACTGCCGGGCCTGGCTGGGCTCTGTGGGCAGCTGACTTGTTCAGGGAAAGAAAAACAAACGTCTTTCCCAACTCAGCTGGTATCTGAGCACGGGTGGAGGGAGTGAATGGGGTTCGCGGCAGGGGTGAGGGTGGGGGCGCAAGTGAAGGGGTGGTGGGGGTATACGGTCCACACCTGGCCAGGAGCATAATTTTCAGTTTGATGGTGGCTGACCTGCCCTGCGTACAGCAGGGAGGCCAGAACTCTGTCCTTTCTCCCACCCTGGGGCCTTTGGAGGGGAGGCCGGGAAGAGGGGCTGTTAGAAAGTCCCCAGACCAAAGACTCCTCCCCAGGGCTCTTGAACTCCTGACCAACCGCGGGTGCCCAGGCACCTCACATGGGTAGAGGGCTTATCTCACCCTATTTTTACTTCAGAGCCCCCCACAACACATTGTGGGTTGAAAATTCCTGTGTATAAAGGAGTGTCATCAAACCTTCATCAACTGTTTAAATTATTTCTTTTCACATCACCTTGAGTAGCCAAGGCCTCTCTGAGAGCAGATGGTCTACTCCACAGGCTGTCTGCCATCTTCTCAGAGCAAGGGCCACAAGTAGCTGTAGCCCACCCTTGGGGACTCAGGCGGATGCATCCCCCAGGGGTGGGTCCCTCACTGGGACCAGGGGGCTGCCCTCCCCAGCTGGGCCAGCCCTGCAGGTGTACACATGCTCCCAGGGATTCCAATTCTCAAGGGTCTGAGGTCTCAAGAAGGACAAGAACCGTGCTTGTGGGGAAGATGCCATGTAGTCCCACTGGATTTAAAGCAAAGGCCTATAGGCAGTGTGGTTCCAGGCACACAGTGCCCCTCAACAGTCGGGGACAGAGCTGGCTGGGCCCCGGAGGAGCTGTAGCCTCTAGGCAACTGGCTACCACTGGGGTGGGGGAGGGAGTGCACAGAAAGGCGGCCAGCATCCCAGCCCTACACCTGTGGGACCACCACACAGGACACCCCAGTGCCTCTATGCTCTTCCAAATCTGTGTTCTCACTTCTGCAGGAAGGGTGTCCCCAATTTCCTCACAGCTCCTCCTGTTATAAGCAGAGGTCTCTCCCATTCTGAGGCCCTGCCCTGGCTTCCTGTGCTCTGGGACCCTCCTCTGCCTCCTCCTTTGAAATGTGCCTCCTCCAGGGCCTTGAGGCCTGTGCCTCTCCTCCTGTCTAGAACCCAATACCTCATCCTGTGGGCCCAGGGCAATAAAGAGTAGACCTTCATCTCCTTTATTTTATACATGATGCTTCTTTTAATGCAGCCAAAAGTGATATTTGCTCTTCTCATAACCATAACCAATATAAGATGCAGTGACCAATTCATTCCTTAAAACACCTGGGCTCCTCAAGGGGCCAGAAAACAGTTACATCCAGCCCATTGGGGAGCCAGAGGTGGTGTGGGCCCTCAGCCAAGCTCTGGGGGCCCTGCCATAGAGCAGGGCCTGGTCGTGCAGCCAGAGCTGGCAGAGGCCCCGGGGGGTGGAGGTGGGGGGACAGAGGTGGTTGGGCCCTCAGTGCTATGTATTGGAGAGGAAGGGCCACTCTTCAAGCTCCTTCAGGTGAGCATGGCCCATCGTGTGCCTGGTAGATGCTAATGGCTTCCAAGGTAGAGAAGGACACGTGCAGGGGATGGGGACAATCCTCACCTTCCGCCTGTCCCTTGCCAAGGACATCCTGCATCTGGGGCCTCTTCCAGTCCCTAGGAAGGCCCTGGAACATGCCCACCCACTTCCACCCCCTCTAAGAGACAAGAGAGAGGTGGTGTAACACTGCTTAAAATAGACTTTCTTCTCATTTACAAACACATCAGGAGACACAGGCAGCCTTTGTCCAAGTTGTGAGCGAGGGGCGGTCTCAAGAGCACTCACTGTGCAGGATGAGGGCTGGGTCTCCCAAGTCACATCCCACTGTCTGGGGAGGTGCTGGCCTGTCCTTCCCCAGAGCCCTCCACTGTCCGTTGGGGTCACCTGCCAGGCCTTGCCCCCACCTGCCCACATTCCTCTGCCAGGTGGTGCCCTGGACCAGGGATCATTGTCGATTTCGGCTGCCCAGCTTCCTGCGGTCCTTATTCTGGCTTCGCTGAGGGTCATCCATCTTATGGACGCGGAAACATTCCTTGAGGTTCTGGGACCGGATCTTGGGGTTCAAAATCTCCTCAGTCATGGAGCTGGGGAACCAGCCTCTCTCCTGGTCATGCAGACGCTCACCAAAGATCCACCCTACACAGGGAAGGGGCAGAGGGTCAGGGCTGGGTAGGGGGTAGGCTCTCTCTTGGCCAGAGGTCCCATCTGTGCGGGGACACTCAGGGTCCAGATGGCCTTTCCCAAAGGGCAGCTGCTCCATGTACCCTGCTGGAGATGCTCAGGGTTTACCCCACAAGCTAGGGCTCCAGGAGAGGCACACAGGCACATGCACAGGACAAACCCAGTGGGGCGGAGCCAGTCGCACTCTGTCCTACACAGTTCGGCACTGCCTTTGGAAACCACTCCCAGATCCTCCGCAATTCCAGGCTGCCTCTCAGAGCCCAAGACATACCAAGGGCCACCCCCAAAGCTAGAGGCATTCAGGGGCCTGTCGGGGAGGCAGCGGACCGGGGCTATGCAATCACCCACTTGTTGTGCAACTCCTCCCAGACTCTTGGCCTCCTGAGGGGCCAGTGTGGTCAGCTGAGGGTGGCCAACGTGATCTGGTGGACACCAGGAATCTCTGAGTCCTCTGGCTCTCTCTTCCCTTCCCCAGAGGTCGCCATGTGTTTGCTCAGGGCCTGGGGTCTCAGGGGCCTGGGGTTTGGGTGGTGTGTCAGGGTGTCAGTAGTCTGTGGGGGAGGGCAGGAGAGCTCCTGGAACTTTGGGAGTGCCCATGGGAGGGATTGTCTGGAAATGGCTCCCCTGGAGAGCACCGCATGAGGAAAGGAAGAAACAGGAAGGGAGGTGCTTCTGCACGTTTGGGGGATTTTCATTGGGGGCAATTCATGCAGAAACAAAGGATATGATTAAAAAGAAAGGGGGGTTCGTGTTAAATTCTGCAGGCACTGGGAGCAAACTTCACTTGGGGTGGCTTCTGGGCCCACACGGGCCTCTAAGCATAGTGGCCACAGGCTTGCCTGGGAACTCTTGTTGCCAGTACAGGGTCTGGGGTCAGAGTTAGAAAGAACCTGGTCCTCCTCCCCTCTCACTGTGATGGGGGGCTGAGACCAGGGCCATCCAGGGGAAAGGGACATGGAGCCACCCACTTGGGCTAGACCCACTGCAAAGGGGCAGAGGCCAGACCTAACAGCTCTAGGGGGTGGGGGGGAGTGTGGAAATAGTGGCACTGAGGAAAGTTCTTTCTTTGGTTCTGAAGGAAAGCCAAAGGTAGCCCGGGTGCTGGGCAGAGTGCGTCAGGGAGCAGAGCTGTGGCAGAGACGCGGGGCTCTACCTTCACACCAGCCGGCTGTGGTGTCCGCCTCTCCTACCTCATCTTCATCCCTCAGGCTGGGCAAGGCTCAGTGCAGAGCCCCAGGGGTGGGGGGAGGTCACTGGGACTCACCGTCTTCAGTCTTGTCCAGGATGTTGAGAATGTCGGCGAGGTCCAGCGTCAGCTCGTCTGGTTGCTGGGCCACATATGGGTGCACACACTGGACCTGGGGGCAGTCTGATAGGGGCAGGGGGGTGTGGCATGTCCTCACTGCTGCGTCACTCTCCCTGCCTACACCCAGTGACCAGTAGGGACGGTGCTGTGGCGAGTGGTTGGGCCCTGTCTAAAATAGGAAAACTAACTCCCACAGCCACTCGAAAAGGCTCATTTGCGGGACAGGAAAGATTGTTTCCAAAAAAAAAAAGATTATTAGAATAGCCAGAAGTTCTGAGGAAAAAAAAAAACCACTCAGATAAAGGGACTAACAGGCTGCAAGGTGACTCTTTGAATGCAAAAGGAACTTCTTGTACCTGGGGTGTGGCCCTGGCAGCAGCTTTGGGGTGGTCGGGACAGGGTGAACCAATCAGGTTTAGCGGCTCCTCTCTAAGGGCTGTGCTCTTTCACATTTTATAAACTTTTCAGATACTGGGAACCCCAATAGGACAGTGGATTCTGGGCCCTAATTCCTCTGGCGCTGTGTGGTACCTGCCACTTAGAACCCAAGGGTTTCTTTGTTAACTCTGTCCAACTTTCACAAAGCTTGGGGATGCCAGTGTTCCTGGCTGGCACTAAGCTGTCAGCTGGTATATAAGGCCCACTGGCTCCATGGAGGTGGCCTCTGGGACCACTGGCTGGGGGAGAGTTCGCAGAGCACCCAAAGTGGGGCTGAGCCACGCCACAGCACAAAGCATGTTCCTTGGCCCAGCCGGTGACTTACCCAGCAGCCGAGATGTGAACGAAACGAACTTTGTCCTCCTGTTGGGGGCCAGTGAGGTCATCCAACGCTTCATCTCACTCCTAGCACAGGAAAGAGAACAGTGCCCTAACCACAGAGCCAACAGCACCACCCCGTTGGCTAGCAGCCATTCAGTGCTGGCCAGAGCATCACTCAAGGCTACACCAGGGACAGCTCAGCAGAGCCACAGAAATTATCCATCCCAGGATTTGACACACACGGAAACTGCACAGAGGCACGGGAGCCCCTCTGCGGTCCTCCTGTGTGGTGCTTTAAAACAATGCAGTGAGGGGCAGCCCTCTACCAGGTCTTGCAAGTAGATGCGTGAAAGCACATTCTGCGGCCAGTTCCACTGCAGCCACAGTTTCTCATCCCCTCCCCTTGCATCAGCTTTGGGGATGAGGAGAGAGCTGGAGGCCCAGCTCGGCAGGGCACATGGGAGTTGGGTCTTGTGGCTCACAAAACCTATCTCCCCACATCTATCTTGTTCATCCCTTTCAAGGGTTCTGAGGTTGCCCAGGGAGGAGATGGTGCAGGCTTGAGGCCACAAGGCCAGGGAGCGGCAGGGGGAGGGCTCAAAGCTCTAAGGTAGCCCATCTGAAAAGAGAGACTTGCCCAGAGTGTGAAGCCCTGAGGGAACACAGTACACACACAGGGAAGGCACAAACACCCCCAGGGGCTCTTCCCCAACACTAACAGAAGCCCTCACACCACAGTCTTGGGGCAGCGAGGATGGGGCAAGGCTGGTCCTGCAGGAGTGTGTGCTGAGCCTCGCTCCGACTGGAATGGGAGGGTGTCCAGGCACTCACTGAGAGGATGCTTTCAGCATGTAGGTGGCCTCCCGGTCATCCGCGTTCTCGAGCAGCCGCAGGATGAACACATTGGCCAGCGTCTGGCCCTGGTCCTCCAGTTCCTCCACGCGGAGCAGGCCCCTTGGGGCTGAGTCAAACACCTGGTACTTGTCTCTGGGGACCAGGGGAGGCAGAGCAGGAAGGTCAGCCACAAGGAGGACTGTGGGGGCACCCAGGAGAGCCCAACCCTGCAGCTCTGCCTCTCTTCACCCAATCTAGAAGCCCCCCGGCCAAATGCCTGCCTTCCACACCCCAGGTGCAGGCAAGGAGTTAGCCCCAACGACACTACGGTGGCTGCCCTATTGAACACTGGCTGTGTATCAGCCGCTGAGCAGGACCCTTCACAGCCCCAGGAGCAAGCCCCTACTTAACAGGAGGGGAAATGGAGGCCAAAGGCCCAAAGCTGGACAGCAACAAAGCGAGCCTTTAAACCTGACCCCAGAGCCTGAGCTGTGTCCTGCCTCCTCCCTGCACCCCCCAGGTCCCAGCCAAACCCAGCGTCCATCATGCTTATCTGGCAGGCAGAGCACCTGGCATGTCCCGGCCCTGGCTCACCCGGGGATCTGCCGGCAGATCACCAGCAGGTCATTGAAGAGAAAGAGGTAAATTTCATGGAAGAGCTTCTTGGTCCTCAGGGTCCGTGAGGTCTTGGGGCCTGACATCTGTTGCAGCTCGCCCTGCTTCAGCAGCCAGCGGGAGTGGGAGATGATGGGCACCGACTGGGGGAGAGGAGGGCGTCAGGCAGGGGTGATGCTGTGACGTGCAGTGTGCCAGGGCCGTGCTGGCTCTATCTCGTGTCCTGCTGCTGTCCAGGACCCGAGTACACGGATGCAGGGAAACGGCAGGGCAGTGAGTGAGTCTGAACGTGAATGTGCACCCCTGTATGTGTGTGCACGTGTGTACACGCGTGTGTAAGCACATGCTGCATGTGTGTGTACACGTGCATGCCTGTGCTTCTGCATATGCAGACTTGTGTCTGTATCACACTGTGTGCGCACCCTCACGTGAACTTCTAAGTGTGTCCATGTGTACATCTGTCTGTTTACATGTGAGTGTGTGTGGGGAACCACCGTGAGTACTGCATGTGTGTGCCTGTTAAATGTGGTAGCTGGTGACTGTCGTCATTTCCTCTGTGAGGTTCACCTACTCGATGCGGAATCAGAGAAGGGGCCAACTTTACAGGGGAGAGGAAGAAATGGGACCCCGGGTGTGAGGACAGCCCCTGGTCCTGACTCTGCAGCTCGGGGCAGGCACCAACAGCTGGCAGTCAGCCCGCCAGGTGCAGCTACATGTGGAGACAGAGACCACCTCTGCATCCTCGAGTGGGGCTGGGCTCCCAAAGCCAGTCTGACCTCAGCACCTTGTGCTGATGTGCCCAAGTCACCAGAAATGCAGGCCCAGGGCCCCTGGGGGCTCACCAGTGCCTGCATTATCACGTAAAACATTGGGGAGAAGGTTAGTAGCTGCCAAGTCCTCCCACTTTGTAAATCCCTGAAGCAGGGATCCCTGCTGCACTTCATGTAAACTGCCTGCTCGAGGTCACCAGCTGGTGGATAGGGACAGCATGCACACCCAGGCAGACAGCTCAGGTCCCCGCACAAGAGTCTTGGACACCTGTCTCTCTAAAGGTACATTGAGGCCACTGTGATGGAGTCTGGAGCCCAGTGGCAGGCAGACCACCTCAGTTGGGAAGTCATGGGGCACTGGGGATCTGAGTGTGGCTAGTGACCAATGCTCCCAGCTAGCCACAGATTTTCTGTGTCCCGGGGTGGGGCAGGGACCTGGCCGTGGGTGGCACTGATCCCTCCACTCACCTTGATCTTGAACTCCATCTTCTTTTGAATGCTGATCATCTGCTCCGTGCGGCTCATCTTCCTGACGCCCTCATTGCACGCCTTCACCACCTGGGACAGGGAGGAGGGCACATGAGGCCTCCTGCCAGCTGTCCCTGGCTCCTTCCTCAGCCTGAGGGACCACCGTGCCTAGGTACCAAGTCCAGTCACTGAGACTGGCTGGCCAATGGGCTGCAGCTCCTTTCTCTAGCACATTCCAGAACACAGGTAGGTGGGATAACCTCTTAGTGCTAGTGGAGAAAGTCAGTGCCTTGTCCTTACCAGAAACACACATACCAGCCTCCTTCCTCACCTGTCAAGCTGGGATGGGCAGACCCACAGGGCCCAGGCTGGCCTCACACCCGTGAGGAGCATGAAGACTTTCCCTGCCCTCCTGGGAGCAACTCAAGTGCCAAGAGGCCTTGATAATACTGTGTTTCTGGGGCTTCTGGGGACACGACCCTGTGCTGGCCCGTGGGCCTACTCCACAGCCTGGCACACCACAGGCGCTCTGGAAAGTGTGACCAGGGCACAGTGCCCAGAGAAGTGGGCTGTTGTCTGCAGTAGAGTTTACACTGAGAAACACCGTGGTCAACCTAAACGGCCAGGTGGGATTGCTTAAAAAAACAGCTATATATCCATATAACCGAGTGCCAGGAAACTGTTCAATGCAGTAATTCTCTGTGTGCTAACATGGAGAGCAGAGTGGCTTTTAGGCCACAGCCCTTGCCAAGAATACAGTTGTGTGCGATATGTGTATTTGTGCTGTATGCGTGCTACATGTGGGTTGTGTATGTGTGCTGCATGTGTGCCCCGTGTGTGTCGTGTGTGCATGTGTGCCCTGTGTGTGTGTTGCGTGTGTGCACGTGTGTACATGTGTGTGCCCTGTGTGTCACGTGTGTGCCCTGTGTGCCCTGTGTGTCACGTGTGTGCCCTGTGTGTGTGTCGCATGTGTGCACGTGTGTCACGTGTGTACATGTGTGCCCTGTGTGTCACGTGTGTGCCCTGTGTGTGTCGCGTGTGTGACCTGCATGTGTGCCCTGTGTGTGTGGCGTGTGTGCCACGTGTGTGCATGTGTGCCCTGTGTGTGTGGCGTGTGTGCCATGTGTGTGCATGTGTGCCCTGTGTGTGTGTCGCATGTGTGCACGTGTGTACATGTGTGTGCCCTGTGTGTGTCACGTGTGTACATGTGTGCCCTGTGTGTGTCGCGTGTGTGTGTGTGGCATGTGTGCCACGTGTGTGCGTGTGTGCCATGTGTGTGCATCTGTGCCCTGTGTGTGTGTGCCAGCACGCGGAAGGTTGCTGCAGCATGTTGGCAGTGGGGTGTGGTTTAGCCAGAGCATTATGATCTACTTACTCATAAGCATTTTCTGAGTTTTCTTGTCTTAAGCATAGTTTTCTAAATTAGAGTAAAAAACAAACCTTTAAAAATTAAGCTACGAGACACAGAGTATACCTTTCATTAAAAGGAAAACAGAGATGAAAGCAGGAAAGAACTCCTGGGGCACATGGGCCCCTCACAGGTCACAGGACCTGCCTTCTGTGGCCCAGTGTGGCTGAAATGAATCCACATGGGTCAGATGCACCCCCTGCTTCCAGGGGTGGCCAGGGGTCACTGACTCCCTCTGACTACCTGCTTGAGGCAAGGAGGGGAGTCTGTCCTCCCCAGTTTCACAGGTACAACTGCCAGAGGATTTGGTAGCAGACTGGTCCGTGTGAGGGACGGACTGCGTTAAGGTAGGAAGACCTCGTGGCTCCCTGTTGCTTAGAACCACCACCAGGTGCCCACTGAGGGCAGCTTCCTTTTACTAAGCTTCCGCCTGGGATGGCACAGAAGTGGAATGGACTTTGTGCAGCCCATGCTCCCCCTTCGTGGGGCCACTAGACGACAGGGGTGCCCCAGCCCAGCTACCTACACTGGCTCTCAGCTGCAGCTGATACCAGGCCCCAAGCACAGCCGAGCACTTAGGAGCACTGAGGGTGGAAATGTATTAGTTGACTCCTCCCACACAGCCCCTGGTCTGATCAGGACTCCCAGGAGAAACTGTCCCTCTCTGAGGATTAGGCAGGAAAAACCAGGGCTCTTGGGCAGCGCCAGTGGCTTCTCTCAGAGACGCACGTGGAAAATGGATCTGGAGGGACTCGGGGGAGAGGTGTGGAGAGATGGAGCTCAGGGTCGGAGCTATGTCAGGGAGCAAGGGGAGCAGGGACAGCTCGATGCGAGGTTGCTGCTGACTCAGGGAAACAGGCAGAGACAAGTGTGGGGTCTGTGCGGCCATGATGCCTGCAGTGAGCAGCACCAGGCAGCTGACAAGGGCTGGGGGCCTGTGGTGGCCAAAGAGTGCCAGACTGGTGAAGGTGTCCCGAGGTCTGATGCCACCCTGACGTCCACGGCAGGCAAGTTCAGAGAGCTCAGCTCAAGCCACACCTTGTGTATTTTTTAGCCCAAATGACTTTTCTGCATTCCAAAAACAATTCTTAAACTGCATTTAGGGAGCGGGACCAGGCAGGTGGGTGGAGACCAGCACACGGCTCACTGGGCACACAGGAAGAGGGGGCGACTCACCATCTCCAGCTCCCTGTGGGCGTCCAAGGCAGTGCACTCGCGCTCCGACCTCTCTTCCACCCTCTTCAGGATGTTCTAAGCGCAGGGAAAGGCCCATTAACTTCCCTTGCTTCCGACTTTTCCTCCCCTCAGTGTCTCCCCCTCCTGCATAGACACACAGCCTTCCAGGACAGACAGACAGCAAGAGAAGCCGGGACAGGCCGGCTGAGCATCCTGACCTTGCCAGGCTGTAAAATGATGACCGCAGGCTCAAGTGTGCTGTGAGGACTGACCATTCTCTACTGTCACCAGCCAGAGCCCAAGACCTCAGGGTACAGCAAAGATCAAAGAGGAACGCAGTACGGTGTCCAGCAGAGAGAGACTGTCCTGTGCACCCAGGGCCACCCTGGCCCCAAGGGGAACTACATACTTATGAGGGTGGGAGACCAGGGCGGAGGTCTCCAACTGCCTGGCCAGAGGCCTCTGGACCTCACCCTAGGCCTGCTGTGTGGTCACCTGCCCCACTTGTGCCGGGCAGTCAAGCCAGAGACCTGTGAGTCTTACATACGCCTCCCTGGGTGCTCCCTCTGCACGTGGCCAGTCACCAAACTGTCACTGATGCCCTGCTCCCAGATTTGTATCCCTGCTGAACAGAACAATTCAAGCTCCACCTTCTCCCATTGGACTGACTAAAAGCTCTATCTGCCCAGGCCACACTGGTGGCCAGCCTGAGGCAGTGACTGGCCATCCTACCCGGGCGTCCCTCCCTACAAACCCCTCCCCTGAGGGCCCCCCATTCCCTTGTTTCCCTAACAACAGCTTTGCCCTAGGTCTTAATCTTAGCTTTATAAAAGTTAAGATTTTTATACATCCATCTATATTCTTTTCTTATAAAATTTATTTAAAATATTTTTTCTCCGTACAATCAGGAGATGTTACTGTCTTCTCTTTCAGCTTTTCCAAGTTAAAAAATTTCGCAAGGAACTCCTTTAATCATGGCTGTGTTATGATTCAGGTCGGCAGCTGTACTATGTTTTCCCATGTCCTTGCCCCTGCCATCCTTGCACAGGGGCTGCTTCTGACACCTGTTTCTTTGGTTCTGCTGAGCCCCTCCTCCCCAGCTTGGGCCTCCCCTCTTTTTTACCGTGGCTTCTGGAGTGAGCTGACCCTTCTGTTTGGCCTCCCACCTGCCTGACTTCTGACCTCCAGGTCACCGTCTAGGCTGCTCCCCTCAGAGCCACAGCCGGACTCTGCACCACCTATTTCATCTGCTTTGCTGCCAACAGCTCCCCCTGCCTGGGCTCTGAACAAACGTGTCCCCAGCACGTGTCAGGCAGCGGTGGGGGTCTCCATCCTGCTACCTGCTCCCAGCTGGACACCAGGCCCCAGGCTGGGCACCACCTCTCTTGGGTCTCTCCCTCCCTAACTGCTCTTCCTTCTTGGGCCAGGCTTTGGCCCAGGCCCAGGGCGCAGTCTCAGGCCCCTATTTCCCCTTCCTTGGTGGTCTCTTGTATTTAATATAAACTTCCACCCAGATGCCAACAGCTCCTGCTCTGATTCCTCCTGTCTGTAACTTACTGCCACAGTCACCCAGAGCTCAACTCCTTCCGCACTGAACGTCAAGCGTTCCCTACCTGCCCTACCACCTGCCCTACCACCTGCCCTCTACACCTAGCCTCCCCACCTGGGCCATGCTGCACACCCCGTGCCACTCACCCTGTGCAGCTCAGGCCTCTTGTCTCCTATCTCAGCAAGTCACTGATCTCAATTCCCCAAGTTCCCTCCAGGTCTCCAGCCCTCACTCTGCTCCTCAGGCCAAGGTGAGCCCCTTCTCTTGCCCTCATGCTCCACAGCAGCCCCAGTGGCTCAAGTGGCACCTGTCACAGTGAGGACAGAACCCACTGTCTCACCTGCCCCAAGCCTTTGTATAAGCCACTCCCTCTGGGTAGAATGTTCTTTCCTCCAGATCATCACTGGGGCAGCTCCTTTTTGTCATCCAAGTCTCAGCTTAAATGTCACTTGTCTTTCTGAATCCACCCCCCATAATTGGCAGTGGCCAGGCAATTCCTTGATGGTGTCACTCCCTCTCACTGTCCTTATGGCCATGACCACTTCCTGGCGTGGCGATGTGTGATCGCTTCCCTCCAGAATGTGGCCCCTAGAGACGGGGGCTGAGTCCCCACTACTCAGGAATGTGCCTGGCACACAGTAGGAGCTTAAATGGGATTTGTGGAACTGATAGACTTCTTGGAAAGCCACCAGAGCCTGGAATGACCACAGGGACAATCTGGCAGGGCAGGGAGGACTAGACAATACCTGCACTAGCAGCTTGAGGCGCGTGATCCTCTGGAAAGGCAGGATGAGGAAGGAGGAGAAGGGCAGCCCCTTGCACTTGGGGTCGAGCTCCAGCTGTGCGATCAGCTCCCGAAAAGCTGCCTTCTCCTGGCTGGCGACAAACACATCAGGGTGGGTCTGTGGGCTCAGAGGAGGCCTGAATTGGAGGCACTTCTGCCTCATCCACGGCCTCCCAGGAACCAGATGACCCGCAGGCATGGAACACATGCCTATTTCTTTCTTCCTTTCTTTAAATAGAAAATAAACTGTTCACGTACAAGTCAAATAACACTAGTGGCTTCACATGCCAGGCCATGAAGATGGAACAAAATGCACATGGGAGGGTGAGAGTGCCTGGGTGGCCAGGGATGTGAATCAGGGCACAGTAGAGGGTTCTACTCAGCGGGGAACTGTGGTGGGATAAACCCACGTGGCCACAGGGACAGGTGGCAGGCTGGAGACACCTGCCAGGAAGGCCTGCACTATTTCCGACACGGTGGGCTTGGCAGTGGCCGTCTGCGGCGCTGACAGGGGCTTGGGGAGGACATTGTTGGTGGAGGTGGGCTGCAGGCCCAAAGCATGGTGAAGGGCTGCCCCATGGACTCTTAGGCACTGCCACCTATAGATTCTTGTTCTGCTGGGTGCTTGTCCTCAAAATAGCATGTTAATTCCTTCAAATTCCAATGTTTTAAATACCTACCATTAAAATACCCAAATGCCCAATACTCAAGACTTGAAACATTCATAAGTAACTCTACAGCTATGGGAGTGCAGTGTGTGATCAGGTATTACTACTCAGGAAGTCCTTACACACCTCACTGTGGCACTGAGAACACCTCCCCGGTTAGGCCTGGTGTATCAGCACAAGAATTCAAGAGCGGTTGACTGAAAATTATCTTGTCAACTGAAACATCTAAGAAAGTTTACAAATTGGGCAGAATGGCAACGAATTCAAGGGCACTGCTAGAAAACCATTGAAGGGACTCCTTCCCGCCCATCCCTGCCTCGTTGCTGGTTCAGACCCACTTCTCTGATGCTCTGGGTGCAGACTGTTTACTTGGCTTCATGCTCTCTTCTGTGCCCTCACAGAATCCTCAGCTGTCCTGGACACAGGTCCTGACCCCAAGAGGGTTAGGGTGGGTTAACAACACCAAAAGCCCTGGAAAGTGCTGGTTTGGATACTACTAGAAGCAGGGCTAACCTCTGTGGCCCATTTGGACCTTGGGCAGCAGAGGGAGATGCCAAAGGTGCCTGCCCTGCAGGAGGAGTCCGTGCCCCAAGGCCCGGGGCAAGGCACACTCACAGCAGCTGCTTGTAGGTCCTCTCCTGGTAGGTCTGGTTGCTGACGTAGGTGATGTACACTGAGAAGTGGTTGGCTGCGTAATGGTACACGATGTCACACACATCAGAGATGACGATGTTCTCCTCCATCCGGTGCTCCAGCTCCAGGAGAAACCTGCAAGGGGCAGCAGCTTGGGGTGAGGGGACTGAGTGGCAGAGACTCAGGAAAGGGCAGTGGGTGGTCCTGGCTCAGACAAACCCATGTAAGATGAGCCGGTGAGATGGGCTGGCAGGGGAATCTGAGTGCTGGCGGCATATTTGGCCACATCAAGGAATTACAGCTGTTCAGTGTTATAGGTGGACAATGGCATTAGTAGCATTGAGAGGGGACGACCTCATCTTTTAGGCAGGCTCTGATGGGTCAGCGGAGGAGACGAAACAAGGATGAGGACCTGCTGCTGAAGCCCGAGGCCGGTGTGTGGGGCTCCACATGTGTGTTTCCCTACTTCCGCGTGTTTGGAACTTTCCATAGTAAAATATAAACAAACACAGAAACAAGAAGTGTGCTAGCCAAGGGGTCTCGCAGCGGCCCTGGCCCTAGTCAGCTGTCATCTCCTAACCCTACTAGCTGGGCCTGCTACGAGGAAGTGGCTGGGCTGCAGAAGGAAGGGTTGGGGCAATGCCGAGGAAGGACCCACTCAGGGGACCCACGGAGAGGGAGCAGCTGCCAGCGTGCCACAAGTGACGGTAAGTATCCCTCAGGGATCTGCTCAGGGAGGGCCTGCCCTGTTAGCCACGCCGTGGCTTCATGTCCAAGCATGAGGGGCACCTCGGCTGATCCCCATGTGGCTCTTAGCTGCATAATTCCACAGGCTGCTGTGGAAACGGCCGATGGCTTCTTTGTCCTAGCAATGTGACTGGGGTTCGTTTCCTCTCTTCCTCACTCTGGCTCAGCTTCCTTCACACAGGCCTGGCTGGAAGCAGCTCCTAAGGCCACCTCCACTAGTCATCGAAGATGCAACGCAGACACCAGGACCACGCCCTGTACTGGACACAGAGGGTCTCGTGGCCCTGCACGCACCAAGCCAGGGCTTACACAAACACTCCCGGACTTGCCTGACTTAATTAAACTCGCCTGACCATGGTTTTCTGCATAAAAGAGCCAGACTTAAGGTCACTCCAGCCGGGATGAGGGGCTCCCTAGCACACAGCTGCATGTGGCACACTCAGAACTCATATGCTAATGGAGGGTACTCTGGGGACGAGGCTAGACGCCCTGCTGGGACTGATAATGGGGATATTTGAATTTACATTTTTATTCATTTATGTTTTATTATAGCAAATTCCAAACACACAGAAGTAGAGAAGACAGTGTCACAGGTGCCTGTCACTGGCTTTGGCCCCATCCCAGGCATGGAGAAGGCCCCGAGGCAGGTGGCTGTCCCCTGTGTCCTCACCGCTCACTGACAGCCAGGACATCCAGGACGTTGGAGAAGAGGATGTGTGCCTCGGATGGGTGCAGGGTCTTCCTCAGCCGCTCGTTCTCCATGAAGTGGGACACGAGCAGGTTCAGGCTCTTGTAGTAGGAGGCCTCGGACGTGACCAGCTCAAACATGGCCTGCATGGGGGAGACCCCAAGGTTACTGCCTGGAGCCTCCCATGAAAATGCCAGCCTTTTGTTAACACAGAGAGGGGCAGAGAGACACTGCTTGGCATTTTAAAGGAGAAACCGCCTGTAGGAGCCAGTGGGGACAGATGCTCCCACAGGGGCCGTGGGATGAAGTGAGGCCACTCTTCCCTCGGGGCACACCAGCCCCTGGCAAAGGGGCAGGGCGGCCACTCCTCATGGAGGACACTTTCCTGGTTTGCCACACGACACCAGAGACAGCCTAAGACCCAAAATAAGGACAAGGGAGGCCAGACAGCAGCCAGGGGTGACTCCGGCCCGTGTTTCTGGGCATGGAAATGGGTGTGAAGGCTGGCAAGGAAGGGGATCACATTTGCCCACACCCAGAAGGAAAAGGCCACGGTGTCAGCCACAGGCATCGCAGGAGCAGAAGCCAGGGTGATTTTTCTTCTTTCCTTTTTACCTTTTTAAATTGTCTGAAAATTTCAAAACAAGCACATATTTTTACTTATATGGTCTGATTTTGTAATGTAATCAATAAGGTGATTTTGATTTTGGAAAAGAAAGAAATCTGTAATTTAATGAACTTTCTGCAGGCACCTTTGGTCTGTATCATGGTTATTATCTGATTACTGAACCTATGAACACACCCAAACGAATGGGGGCTCTGTTCTCGTGTCATTCTGCAAACACAAGTGGTGGGCCCGGGCTTGTTTCCCTTCCTTGTTTACCAATGAACCCAGCAACCCTTCCTGAGACCAGCCCGGGGCTGTCCCCACCTTCCTCTGCCCCACCACCTGATGCTCCTTGACCAAGGCCTGGTTTAGGCTCCCTGGGGCTATCCAGTGGGTTGAGCTGTGGCCCTACAGAAGCTGTGCCCACATCCCCACCCCCCAGTGCCTATGGATGTGACCTTATTTGGAAAAAGGGTCTTTGCAGGTATAATTAAGTTAAGGATTTTGAGATGAGATCATCTTGGATTTAGGTTGAGGGCCGGAACCCTCTCTTTTATAAAAGAGAAGCAGAGAGGGCTTTGACACATACATAAGGGGGAAGGTGGAGGCAGAGACCAGAGTGTGGCAGCCACAAAGCAAGGAACACCTGTAGCCTAAGGTGACCAGATGTTCCACTTTTGAACAATTTGACCTGTGTCCTGTGGCATTTTTAAAAAGTCCCGATTTTTGGAAAGACTGCACAACAAGCAAGGGTACTGCAGGACAGCCGGAAGGGACTATACGAAAAGGTTAATGTAACTCCATTTGGGAATGAAGAGGTTAATGTAACTTCATTTGGAAATGAAAAGGCTAATGTAAACTCCCTACTCCCCTCCTGGGCAAGGTGGACCTGCGCCCTACTCCTTTGAGCCACAGGCACTGCCCTATACATAATTTTTTTTTAATGTATTATATTTGTAAATTGTACTTACATTGAAATTTAAAATATATATATTACAATACTGTTTTTTGGGTCTATGAAAATTTTTGTTGTTCCATATAGACGAAATTCTTAATTAAGAACACACCCCCACCCCGTCAATGGTGTCCCGCTTTACCAGCGTTAAAATCTGGTCACCTTACTGTAGCCACCATCACCACCAGAAGCTAGAAGAGGCAAAGAGCCTCCCCCTAGAGCCTTCAGAGAGAGCACCCAGCCACTTTGTTTTCTTTAGAATATAGAAGTATAAGTTTATTGGGCTGGGTGCGGTGGCTCATGCCTGTAATCCTAGCACTCTGGGGAGTGTGAGGTGGCTGGATTGCCTGAGCTCATGAGCTCAAGACCAGCCTAGCTAGAGTGAGACTCCTATCTCTAAAAAATAGCCAGGCGTGTGGTGAGCCCCTATAGTCCCGGCTAATCAAGAGGCTAAGGCAAGAGGATTGCTTGAGTCCAAGAGTGTGAGGTTGCTATGAGCTACCATGCCATGGCACTCTACCCCAGGGTGACTGAGACTCTGTCTCAAAAAAAAAAAATAAGTAAATAAATTTTTAAAAAAGTGTAAGCTTATTGTATATTAGAGAAAGGGGAAAGAGTGGGGTGGGGAGATGAGAAAGAAGAAAACAGAGAGCAAGGAGTGAGAGAAGGGAAGATGGGGGCGATTCTTTTTTTTTTTTTAAGTTCTCACTGTGTTGCTCAGGCTGGTCTCAAACTCCTGGCCTCAAGATATCCTCCCAAAGTTCTGGGATTGCAGGCATGAGCCACCGTGCCTGGACCTGTTACGTCTTGATTTCAGGCTTCTGACCTCGCTCCACAGTCATGGAAGAACAATCTCCATTGCTCCATGCCATGCAGCTTGTGGTAATTTGTCCCCACAGTCCCCGTAAACCAACACAGCTGGAGGGGGAAGGGATAGGAACCGGGGCAGTGAGGACCACCGGGGCTCTGGTCCACCCTTCTGGGTCCCACGCATCCCACATCTCACTCCCTCTGGGGCCCCCTCTAGCCTCCCCACTGGTCAGAGTCCCTGACCCAGGGCTCAAGGCTGAAACATAAACTCCAGCATCAGGGAGTGTTTGTTCCTGGACCGCGCCAGGCCCCGGAGTGGTGGGATTTCCCGTGCAGTCTCATTTAATCCTCCCAGGCCCCCAGAAAGAATGATAGCAGTGCCTCCCTTTTCACCAAAAGGAAACAGATACAGAGAAGTCATGTTCCAAAGTCACACAGCCGATGGCCAAAGGCAGACATTCTGCCACCTCCTGGAGCGAGCAGGGTTTAGTGGGCCCCTGCTGCTGGGAGCACTGCCAGACAGCCAACCTGGCAAAGCACTCTCGCATGCGAGGGACGCCCTGTCGCATAAACCCACACAGCGACAGGGTGTTGGCTCCTGCTGACAGCACTGCAGACCTGGGCCACCTTCAGCAGTGAGGGCCCATCCGGCCTAGTGTCGCTGAAGCATCCCCACATCTCACCTGCCTAGTCTACCTAAAAATTAGAAGCCACACAAAGCACTGGGCACTGGGCCTCAGTAGTGGAATGTCAGCCCCAGCACAGAGGGTGACCAAAGCCCAGCCTGGCTACACTGGGTGATGTTTCCCGGAAGCTTCTGTGTTACAGACACTGTGACAAACTCATTTTCCTGCTGCTAAATTTAAGGTTCTTAAGAAAATGTCAAGTGGTTACAGCTCACAAGTTCCAAGCAAATACACTAACACCACCAACACGGATGAGTGTTACAGATACCAAGGGGGAGAAAGCGCCACGCCCGGACCCGGGTACCGGAGAAAGGCACGGCCACCAGACCTCATCTCCCTGCAGGATGCCTGTTAGAGCCGCCCGGGATGAGAGCAGTAAGAGCCGCCTGGCCCCTGGATGCTGGTGCCTTGGTCCTGATAGGCGGACAAGGGCCAGGGAAGCTGGGCGGAGGGAGGCCAGGCCTGAGTCACGCTGGCCGAGGTGGCTGTGCCCGCTGCCCACACTCACCCCCCTCCTCACCCGTTTATAGGCGATTAGTCATCTGTGGGTTTCGGTTTTCCATGTGTTTGTCTTCCTCTATGTGCCGGATCATTTGCCACATCAATATGCTTGTCTTCCCCTTACCGGTGTTATCTTTCCTTTCATTCAAGCCTTAGCGTGGCGGTTCAGAGCTGACGGGGACTCCTGGCTCTGCTCCTCATTCATTCACTCGCTCACTCACTCAGCCGCCCCTTTCACAAAAGCTGGCTGCATGCCTGCTGAGTGCCAGGTACACGTCTAGGCACTGAGCGCCCAGTGGAGGACGTGGCCGAGTCTCTGCTGCAGCCAAGGCACTCACATCCCAGGACATCCCAGGGCAGGGGAGAAAGTGAGCAGAACTGATGCGCATTGGGGCAGGAGTGAGGCGTGCTGAGGAGCAGCCACTGGGACAGGGCTGTGAGTGTGTGTGCACACGAATGGGTGTATGTATGTGACTGTGTAGATGTGTGTGCATGAATGAGTATATGCATGTGTGTGCACATGAATGGGTGACATGTGGGGTGTGTGTGTATCAATGTGTGTGTGAATATGTGTCTGTGAATGGGTGTACACACGTGAGTATGTAAATGTGTGTGCATGTGAATAGGTCATGCATGTGAGTGGGTGATCACGTGTGTGTGCCTGTGAGTGTAGCTGTGTGAGTGTGGATGGCTGTGTGCAAGTATGTGTGCGAGTGTGGGGTGTGAGTGTGTGAATGGTTGTCCACATGTGTGAGTGGGTGACTGTGGGGGTGTGCGTGTGTATGTGGGTGAGTGTGTGTGTGAGTGTGCAGAGAGTGTGAGCCTCCAATGCACGGAGCTGGTCCTGCTGGGTGGCGGGGTTGAGTGGCCCCCAAACCCTGGCAGCACTGCTTCCTGAGTCCTCACTACTGCCCGCACAGTGCGTCCTCAGGGAACCCTCCTTACCATGACTCCCGATTGTAGGACTCCCAGCTAGGTCTCCGAATCGCACTCCAAGCTCTTGACTATTCTGTTTGGCATCTGCCAATAATCACTTGCTGGTTTTCCTGTCTCTTTCCATTCCTGCCCTGGGTCCCTTGTGAGCAATAAATCCGTCAGCTCTGGATGAGGCCAGGCCTGGCCCAGGCCCAGTGGCTTTGCCATTGGTAAGGCCATGGTGCACTTGGCATCCATGGGCAGCTGAGCAACTGACAGGCTGAGGCCTGGCCTTGAGAGTTAGCCAGCACTTCTGCTTTAGTGAGAAAGCTTAATCCTTCTAAGCCTTAGTTTCCACAGGTACAAAATGGGAACAACAGTCCCTGGCCTGCCTGGTTGTCAGGAAGTGAAGTACACAATGGAAAGTGCTCAGTCTGGGGCCAGCCATCTCAAAGCACCCAGCAGATGCTCTGGGGTCAGGCTGATCCAACATCCCAGTGTTGTCCTCACTAAGGCCGGGACGGTACTCTGGTCAGAGGGCCCAAGGAGGGCCTGTCTCAAGAGGGGCCACTGGGGCTGGGTCCCAAAGGACAACAAGAAATGCCCAACTGCTGGCATTCCCAGGAACGCCAAGGCCAAAGCAGAGAAGGGCCGGCGCCCAGAGAAGGTGGGAGACAGGGTGGGGGGAAGGTGAGTAGGGGGAGGGGTGGGAACCCCTAGGGAGTGGCCACTGCAGGGCCCAGTGAGGCCGCCAGGCTCTGACTCACATTCTCTGGCCCATCTCCCTCTGTCATAGCGGGGCAGGACTGAGGATGGGCCAGAATCTCACAGCCTAGCTGGTCCCCCTCAACCCGCCTGTGAGGGAGAAGACACACCCGCCTCTCATCAGGGCCCCTCCACCCCACCACCCTTAAGCTCAGGAAGCGCCAGGTTGCATTTAGATAAGTAAATTTAGATTTTTCTCTGGCTGACACCATGGAGCATCTCAGATGACTGGGGTTAGCCTTACGGGGTTGGGGGGGGGTGTCTCCCCTACTCCTCAATGATGAGAAACTCCCAAGACTGGAGACCGCAGGTCAGCACCCAACCTGCTGAGTGGGGAGTACCCACAGAAGCACGCAGCACTAAGCTGCCCCCGGGGGTCTAGGGCCAGGGCCTAAGTGAGGCCTGGTGAGCAGGGCACAAGGGCTGCTTTGTATTGGGGATATCACATAGCCTCAGGACTGGCCAGGTGCCTAGGGCCCCCAGGACCACCCTTTTCAAGCAACACACTTGAGAAAACAAAGGAGACCCTTACGCCTCAGCAAGTGGGCAGGAAAGGGGCAGTGGGGAAAGCTGGGAGGAACCAACACACTAAAACAGAGGAAGGCTGAGCACTACACTTTAGTGTATATTGACAAGTTTTTTTTATAGACAGGGTCTTTTTTTTAGAGACAGAGTCTCACTTTATCACCCTCGGTAGAGTAATGTGGCATCACAGCTCAGAGCAACCTCCAACTCCTGGGCTTAGGCAATTCTCTTTCCTCAACCTCCCGGGTAGCTGAGGAAAAAGAATTTTCCTGAGAAAGCCCAGGGTTTACTGGCCGCCTGCTACTTTCCTCACAGCCCGGGTCTGGGAGCCCTCTCACATCTGCCCGAGTGCCAGACCTTCCCAGACAGACGGACTATCCCAGGGGCTGGTCTGAGCTCCCACCTGTGCCCCCCATGGAAGAACAGAATGGATCCCCACTGGTCATGGACCAGACCATGTTCCTGTAAATTCTCGTGTTGAAGCTCTAACCCCTGACTACCTATATCTGGGGATGGGGCCCCACAGGGCTCGAGTCCCTCTGAGAGGAAGACACCGGGAGCATGTGCAGGGAAGGCCGTGTGACGACACCTTGAGAAATGCCACCCACAAGCCAAGGAGGGAGCCCTCCCCCAAACCAGCCTGCCTGGCATCTTGTCCTGGGGCTTCCAGCCTCTGGGACTGTGGGACAGTGAAGTCATACTATCTAAGCCTTCCAGTCCGGGGTCTTCTATGATGGCAGCCCCTCCCGAGCTGACAGCACCTGAGCTCCCCCCAGGTCCCAGAACTCTGTCCCTCCTCATCCTCAGGGTGGGACATGCAGTCCTCCTGAAAGGGGCAGAGTCCACAAACTTGTAACAGCTAGCCAGGCAAAAAGGAGGAAAAGATCACCATTTCTCAACACCCCCGGCTGCTAACCACAACCGCAAGTGTTTGTTAAAATGCAGATTCCCAGGCCCTCTCCAGACACACCAATAACCTGTCTTTCATCAGGATGTCCCGGCAATTCCGAGGCACACCAGAGCCTGAGGGGCCCTGGCGTCCAGAGCCTCTGCGAGATCTTTCTCTTTGCACGTGTCACCTGAGTTCTAAGCATGAGGGATGTCGGCACAGCCAGAGAAAGGAGTGGCACAGGCCCACCTGCTCTCTCCCACCCCTCCCAGCAGCCACCCAGGATCCACAGCCTCACCCTGCACACACTGCTTTTGCCCAGGACGGCCCCACAGCTGCCACCAAGTGGCCCCATTCCTGTGGTTGGTGCAGTCATTTGTACTCTACAGGAATCCGGGTTCACAGAAGTGACTTTAAAAGGCTTCCGGTTAAGAAGAAACCCCTAAAAGCATATCTTTCTTTTGTGAACAACGATGACAGAGTCCAACTCCTGAGCCTGTGCCCGACCTGCCACAGCAGGGTCGCCAGTGAATTCGGGAAATGTTGAAAAGGGATGGACTGAGCTAGTGGTGTGAGCAGCACAAGCCCAGGCGGAGGCCCCTGTGGCGCAGAGAGCTGGCTGTGCAGCGGGGAGTGACAACTGCCTCCTCACTTTGCTGAGGGACCAGAGGGAGTCACATGTTAAACGCAGCATGGGGTGCAGGCATGGGGAGGGGGAGGGGCAGCTGTCCAAACGCACCCTCAACACTCACAGTTGTCACTACTAAGTTTCCTCTAGATGACTTGGTTAATAAAATCATTTGCTGAAGAGTTGACACTGAAATAGGTAAGTGTAAATGAAAACACAAGTAGTCTCACATTAAGAAAATGGATACTACAGCCTTAATGAGATACCATTTTGACTTGGCACACTGGGTCAAGCCACAATAGTTGGGGTAGCTACCATGTTGGCAGTAGAGAGCATGTTCACTCATACACTGGATGGAGTATAAAGATAATTAGGCAATAGCTCAATAGTTTCTTAATTATTATTATTTTTTTAGAGACAAGGTCTCCTTCTGCTGTCCAGGCTAGAGTGCCGTGGCATCCTTATAGCTCACTGCAACCTCAAACTCCTGAGCTCAAGCAATCCTCCTGCCTTAGCCTCCTGAGTAGCCAGAACTATAGGTGCTCACCACAAGGCGGGGCTAAGTTTTCTGCTTTTAATAGAGATGAGGTCTTGCTATGTTGCCCGGGCTGGTCTTGAACTTCTGGGCTCAAGCCACCCTCCTGCCTCAGACTCCCAAATTGCTGTGATTACAGATGTGGGCCACTGAATCTAGCCTCAAAATTTAAAAACATTTAACCTTCAACCTAATTCCATGTAGCAATTCCCATAGTACTCCACTGTGTAGATGGTCGATCTTGTATTATTATAAATAATGCTGCAATGAACATCCTTGGTACCCAGCATTTCTAATGGCAAATGTTCATTAACAGGACTGGTTTCTAAATGATGGAACATCTAAACAGGGAACTCTACAAAGCTGCAAAAAATGAGGTGCTCTAGCGGGAGGGATATGAAAAAATACGATAAACATTGCTGAGTGGGAAAAAGCAGCACGGCGTGCACAGGCGTTTACCATCTGTGTACCATGCCTGTGCATGAGCTCACCACACATGCACACACGCGCTGAATATGTGTCCCAGGAGGGACCTGGGTGGCTTGGGAACAGGGGTGGGAAAGAGGCTTTCTACACTGCTAATCCTTTCGCTTTTTTTTTTTTTAAGACAGAGTCTCACTCTATCACTCTGGGTAGAGTTCTCTGGTGTCATATCTCACAGCAACCTCAAACTCCTAGACTCAAGCAATCCTCCTGCCTCAGCCTCCCAAGTAGCTAGTACTATGAGCATACACCTCAATATCTAATTTTTCTGTTTTTAGTAGAGATAGGGTCTTGCTCTTGCTCAGGCTGGTTTCAAACTCCTGAGCTCAAGCGATCCACTGGACTCGTCCTGTCCGGGGACTTCCAGTGAGAGCCACTGCGTCTGGCCAGTGTTTACTTTCTGAATCAGACAGGCCAGGAGATACTTGATGTTTTAGGTAATGGTTACTGTTCCCCTCCAAGCATGTCCCCTCCTGATTTAGGCTCTTTTGCTGAATTGTTAAGGTTAATGCTAAAGAGACAAATAACATGGTTCGGTGAGCGTTAGTAGATAAAATAACGAGTCACAAGCCCATCATATTACAAACCCTCTCATAATTTCCTTCTAAAGTGGACAGTTTTCTTTTGGGGAAGAAGAAAAGTAAATATATGCAAGTTCTAAGTTCTGAAAATAGGACGAGGAGCAACAGATACGTTCTGATGTCAGAGGCTGTGCAGGCTCAGACTGTGCGTCCTGTTACATCACTCTAAGGAGACCTCGGTTAGGCCTGCACAGGGCGACTGCCGGGTCCCTCCCTTCTCGTTTCCTGGCAGGATGAAGCTGCCAGTCCTGTCTGGGCACGTGGGGGCCCTGCCACCACCCCAAGCAACAGCCCGGGCAGGCCGCCCGTGAGCGTGTGTGCACACACACCCTTGTCTCCTGGAGACACAGTATCATTCCCTGTTCACGTTTCAAGCTCTACACACCGAGCCCACCGAGATCAGGGAACCTGGTGAGCCCATCTTTCTCTATCTCCTTTGCAGGGACGGGTTCCTGCTTATGCTGGAGACACAACCGAGACCCCTGAAGGAGTGGCTGCTCTAGGTACCACCCATTTCTCCTTTATTTCTCTGGACACCAGGTGCCAGGGCTGGAGCAGCTTAGCCAGGCGATGCACCCCAGCTGAGAACCACCCTCCTGCGGTTGTCTTCCCGCCGTGCTTTTTATTCTCTTTCAGGATAATTCTCTGTTCCACCACTTCCCACCACGTTTCAGAAAAGCCTACCGGCCTTCCCCACTGGGATCCTCTACCCTTTCTACACTCGCCTCCTTCATAACTTCTAATTTGAAACTATGGCTGATTATTTTCTCAAACTGTTGGGTCTTCAAACAGCAACTCAGACACCATTTCCCAAAAGAAGGGTAGGAACCAAGAGCTTTACAACAAATTAAAAGCTGGAAACTCGGGTGGCACCTGCGGCTCAAAGAAGTAGGGCACAGGCACCATGTATCGGAGGTGGCGGGTCCAAACCCAGCCCTGGCCCAAAACTGCAACCCCCCCCCCCAAAACAGAAACTAAATGGAGAAAATCCTAGTCAATAACACTTTCCAATTTCAGCTAACTAATTTTTTCTTAAAAAGGGGGAAACCTACTACAGTGTTTTGTTCCTAAATCCTGGTTCTTCTACAACTGATTGAGACTTAGGCCTTCCAAAAGATCATCACGGTGGGGTGTTTTCCCTGTGTGAGCAGCAAGCCATCTCGTCCTGCTGCTTTTGTAGCTAGAGAGGAAGAGATGTTCTGACAACAGATGAGCTGGCAGCACCAGTTGCCTGCCTGGCTTTGACAAATGTACTGAAGAAAAGACCTAATCCAGAAGTCACTGATTTGGAACAAGCTGAAGACCTCAATTTTATGTCCGTGATCAGATTTTAACAAAATAGAACCACATAGGGCTTTTTAAGAATAAATACAGAAAGTCAGAATATAAAATCTCAGAGCATCACCCGCTGAAGTCCTGTGCAGGTTGTTCACTACTGGATGCAACAGTATCGGCCCAGTTAGGTCATCCTCAGTTATTGAAAAATATACCTTATCCATTGGAATAGCAAAAATGTATTTAAAAGGTAAGAATGTTTATGTTCTATGCCCATTCTACCATAGGTGTTAACATTCTATTTTGCTTTTAAAAAGCTTTATATGTCATGAATCTTCGTCTTATTTCATTCTTTGGAAGCACTTTTTTTAATGTTTGTGTATATAGCTGAATGTCACGTGGACCCTACTAAACAATTCCCCTATCATTTAGCATTTAGGCTTGTCCCCTGCATTTTTCTCCCAATTTCTGCTGGGATGAACATCCTAATTAACAAATATTTTGGTACATGCCTGATTATTCTGCAAGATAAATATCTAGAAACAAATTCCAGAGAGTGTACAAACATATTCTTACCAGTTTGGGTACAAATATCCTCTCCCTAGCAGGTCTATTTGAGAGCGCACATTTAAAAATTCCCCCAACACCAGACTTTAGACACATATATTTAGAAGTCTCTCTCTTTTGGAAAAGCAGAAGAGAATAGTAGCTCGATGTTGCTCTAGTCAGTATGTCTTTGATTACTAACGAGTTTGATTTTTCTTCTTTTCATTAACTCACTGGCCAGTCTTCTATGCAAATGGCTTTGCCCATCTTCCTTTGCTCATCTTTCTTTTACTGAAAGAACTTTCTTTCTCCTCGATTGAGATCTGGGTTTTGCCAACATATATGTGAACAACTAATTTTTACACATTTATTTTATAACGAGCCACCTCCGGGAACTGTCTCATTAATTCAGCAGTTTTGCTTGGCTCCTTCGGGTTTTCCAGGTAGGCAACCATCACTGGCAGGCAAGGATGGCTCTGACCCTCCTGCTTTACGTCTTTCTTTCTCCTTTCCTTGTCTCTCTGCCCTGGCTAGAGCTTCCAGAGCAACATGGAATAGCAGCAAGCACTGCGTCTCACCTTCACCACTACAAACCATTCTTTGGTAAGTATGATGTTGGTTCTAGATTTGAGATATTCTTTATAAATCTAGAGTTTTATTTAGGTAGCAATAAACACTGATTCCTCTTCCATCCTTTTTGAAGATCAGTGCACTTTTCTCCTCTGGTCTGTGCATATAACAAATTTTGGTTCCCAAACCCAAATATTACATCATCTTTGGATTAATTCACACTTGCTCAATATATATTATTCATTTAATCTACCTCCAGCTTTGATTTGTTTATATGCTATGCAATTTTTTTAATCTTAATTCACAGTGAGCTAGATCTATGTTTCAATTTTTTTGGGGGGGGTAATACTTATTTTGTGAGGTTGAATAAAATTAAATTGAAGACATTTAACCCTTTTGATATTTTACTTCTTAAATTATCATGCACTAAAATAGACTCCTGTAATGTATAGTCCTGTGAATTATAACATATATAGAGATTCATGTAACCCACACTTCAACCAAAGTTCCTTCACTTCACCAAACTCCTCATTATGGTCTCCCCAACCCACTAGCTCCTGGCAACCATTGATCTGTTTTCCAACACCAGCTTGGTTGTTTTCAGAATGTCATGTAAACAGTACCACATGTCCCCTTGCTGATTTCTTTTACTCAGCAACATGCCTTTGAGATTTAGGCAAGTTGCTGCCTGTATCAGTGGTTTGTTCCTTTTTGTTGCTTACTATGTGGTTGTAAGTATGTACCCGGGTCTCTCTCTGTTAAAACACATTTGGGCTATTTCTAGTTTTTGACAATTATGAATAAACATTCATGTGTATGTTTTCCTGTGAACACAGGTTTCTATTTCTGTAGGGCAGGGGTGCTCAATCAGGAGCAATTCTACCCCCAGCGAACATTCAGCTGGGTCTAGACACAATTTTGGTTGTCATGACTCGGGGCATGGATGCTACCGGCTTCTCATGAGTAGCAGTCAGGAAGACCCTGGGATTATTTAGAATATGTCCTTGGACATAATGTGTTCATGTCCAAGTGTTAGGTTTTGTTATCTTTGTTATTGATTTCTAGTTTAGTTCCATCAGGGTCAGAGAACATACTTTGTATGACTTCAATTATTTTGCATTGGTTAAGGTGCATTCTGCTGTATGTAGTGACGGTTCTGTGTGCACCTGAAAACAAAAGTGCATTCTGCACCACTGGGCACAGCGTTATAAATATTTATTAGTTCTATTTGGTGATGGTGATCAGTTCTTCTACCGCTCTAGTGATTTGAGTTCTATTGATTACTGAGGGAGGAGTGTTTTCTTGACTTTGTGTGTGTGTAAACACAAACACACGTATCTGTACTATTTTACCTGTGGATTAAAAAATGTCTGTATGTGTTATGTGCTCTAATCATCATATTTGGTTATCAACATTTCTCTTTTCCATGCTTTAGACCAGGGGTCAGCAAACTACAGCCCGGAGTGGCCACCCGGATTTGTAAATAAAGTTCCACTGGAACACATTTCTTTGCATATTATCTCCGGCTGATACCACGCTGCAGTGGCAGGTTGAGAAGTTTTGAAAGAGACAGTATGTCTTGCAAAGCCTAAAATATTTATTGTTTGGTCCTTTGAGAGGAGGTTTGATGATGACTGCTCTGGACTTGCACCAGCCAATAGAGCAGCAGCATGTGGCTGAACAGATGTTGGTTTAAACTGAGTAAAATTCCTTAGTTACGCTAAGCATGATTCAAATGCTCAACGGCCACATGTGGCTATCGGTGACACAGATGTAGGACATTTCCACCATCGCAGGAAGTCCGACTGGCCAGCACTGCTGTCACTAGTCTCTGTAACAGGAGACTTTTCCGGGCTTTGAACATTAGTCATCTGGCACAACAGCTCTGTTGCAGGTGATTTTTTTTTTTTTGCTTACTGGTATATTTTTGCATTTTTAAAATTTCTATTTTTGAGTTGATTTTTGGCAGCTTACATTTTCCTAGAAAACCATCCATCTCATCAAAGCTTTTACATGGTATCTTGTGGAGCCTCTAGCCTATCTGCGCTCCTTCCCAGAGTGTCTGGGGCACGTTTTCCCCTAACGTCTCAAGCGGACATCATAGAAGTTCATTTAATTTGGCATTTGTCCCTTTCATTTCTTTGAATTCTTTGAAATTTGGTGTGCATTTTACATGCACGACGCATCTCAATTTGGACTCAGCACACATGAAATCTTCAGCAGCCACATGGGGGGCTAGTGGCTGCCACGGGGGCAGCGCAGCTTTAGAGAGTACGAGGTTCAATAAAAATATTTTCAATCAACCTGATTTACCCCCTAATGCCCTACATTCCTGTCGTGTCACGCTCCTATGAAACAGTGGAGGGCACCGAGCTACGGCTGCTCTTGTTTCTGACAGAGTCTGTGTTATTTTGCTGCCCTGTTCAAAATATTTGCAACCGTTAACTTTTCATTGTGAAGCGTGACTCTTGGAAATCCTTTCTAATCATAAGACACGGTCTCCACAAGATTAGGTTTAAATAATAAAAAACACTGACAGATTTTCTATAGAAATGAGGAAAGATTTGTACGTGACAAAAGATCCCACAGAAGGAGTGAGAAGGCAAGTAAGCCCTTGAGCCCGGCCAGCTTCGTGCCAGGCCGCGTCCCCAGCTCCTTATGGGCTGCTCACGTCATCTCATTTGCAGACGAGAAGTTCAGTAACTCACCCCGGCGCGCGCAGCTAAGGAGTATCAGGGGAGCATCAAACCCCACAGCTGGGTGCTGGTGACCATGTGTGTAACCATCATCTCTACTGTCTGCCCTGTACTACACTGTAGGAAATGACATTTGATAAATCTTAAAAAATAATTTATATCCAGAATGTATAAAAAGCTATTCTAAATCAACACGATAAATAAATACAAACAAGATAAATGTAAACAATCCCATAGCAAAAAGGCAAAAGATAAGAATAGACAATTGATAGACAAATGGAAACAAGCAATAAACACCTGAAAAGATGCTCAGGGCCACAGGTCCCCAAGCACAGGTGGGATAAGCACAAGATAGCATTCTTCCTCCAATAGATGGGAGAGAACACGGCCGCGTTGTGGTGAGGGGGCAGTGTAAGGGCGGACTGCCCTTAGAATGGCAATTTCCTCTACCATTTAAAAGGCACTTCATTTTCAATAGCAGTTCCCTTTCCAGCATCTGTCCTACAGCTGTGGTCCCCTGTGAGCACGAAGATGTGCACTCACAGGCTCCCCTGAGCACGTCCACCGGCCAACCGGTGAGTTCACCTGTAACTGTGGCCCCAGGGCTCTGGGCAGCCACCTGAGGGCTTCTCACCCCCTGGGGGTGTGCACGGACTGTCACTTCCACTCCTCCTTAAACCTATTCAAGCCTGCGATTACCTGCGATGTAATTATATCATTTAATGATAAAAACCAATGAATTTTCAGTGCCAAGGGAGTTGTTTTTCTGAAAACTGAGCTGAAAGCTCTGAAATGTCCAGAAAAGGCAAACAGCTAAAAACTAGAACCCAAACCAAACTGCTGCTGAACGCTGTGAAGCCAAAACAAGCCTCTAAACTCCCCAGCCACGTGCTGCGTCTCGGCTGTGCTGTGTAGGGAGAGACACAGCAGACAAACCGGCCGGCTGGGGAGAACCAGTGATCCAAGAAATGGTCCAGATACATTTATGTTGTTTGCATTTTTTAAAACATTGAAAGTGTATTCATGAATTATTTATTAATTTTAAAACATCCAACAACAAAGCAGTGCTTTATCAATGGATAAGACACTTTAACAACACAAAATGACTCTGTTTACTTTTTCTGATTTTTTTTTTGCCCTGAATTCTACTCTGTCGGATAACAAGATGGGTTTAATTTTCTAATCAATTGGAAATTTCTTTTTTTTTGTCTTGCTTTATTACCCAGGCTAGAGTGCAGTGGCATCACTCTGGGCTTAAGTGATCCTCCTGCCTCAGCCTCCAGAGTATCTGGAACTACAGGCACCCACCTCTATGGCCAGTTAATTCTTTATAATTTTTTTTAAAGATGGGGTCTCATTATGTTGCCCAGGCTGGTCTTGAACTCATGGCCTCAAGTGATCCTCCCACCTCAGCCTCTGAAAGTGCCAGGATTACAGGTGTGAGCCACTGAGCCTGGCAGAATCTCTGTCTTTTAATGGGGGAGTATAAGCAATTTTCATATAACTGATGTGATTCCCACAGTTTGCCACCTTATCTACGCTATTTGGTTTTTGTGCTTTTTTCCTGTTTTGCTCTCCTTTTATTACATGGGCCCTTTTTTCTCTGCTTTTAGCTTCACTTATGTTGTAAAAGATTTATACCACATTTTAAAATTCTACCAGGATTTATCTCTCAGTTGTATATCAGAAGTTTCACTTAAAAAACTTCTGATGCAGCCATTACAAAGTGCTGCTTGCAAACCTAAACACTTTCCTGATTTTACTGAGCAGGACACCGAGGTAAACATGAGGAGGCCCTTCAAAAATCAAGTGTTATCAAACCTTCCCCAGCGGCCGATCCATTGAAAAGCCCATCAGTCTTGGACTCAAGACTCAGTTCTCAATCTCGGTCATTAACTCTGTATACAGCTTACTGTTTTGTCTTTTAAACACACAGCAAGAGCAACTGCTTCTGTATAATCTAGGGCAGGAGTAGTGGGAGGTAAGGAAATGCAGGACCTCTGGGGCCACTTCCACTGCAGGAAGGAGTGCAGGATGGACGTGAACACAGGTGAGTGTGCTTGGGGTGGGTGTGTGAGCGAGGGTGGGGACAGGGCTGGGGGTTGGCAAGAAAGGACAGATGTAGTGGAATCTGGGTGAACCAAGTGCTGATTGATAGAAACCAAACCTCTTCATTTTTTTTCTTCTGTACCACTTTAAAATTTCACAATTAGGCTGCGCCCATAGCTCAGTGGTAGAGCACCAGCCAAATACACCGAGGCTGATGGGTTTGAACCTGGCCTGGGCCAGCTACAACAACGACAACTGCAACAACAAAAAATAGCCAGGGCTTGGTGCCCATAGCACAGTGGTTACAGCGCCAGCCACATACACCGAGGCTGGGGGGTTCAGCCCAGGCCTGCTAAACAACAATGACATCTGCAACAAAACACAGCTGGGTGTTGTGGTGGGCACTTGTAGTCCCAGGTACTTGGGAGGCTGAGACAAGAGATTCGCTTAAGCCCAAGAGGTTACTGTGACCTGTGATACCATAGCACTCTACCAAGGGCAACATAGTGAGACTCTGTCTCAAAAAAAAAAAAGAAATTTCACAATTAACACACACTTGCGTACTCATAATTCCTCTCCTTTGTTCAACTAAGACGAACAGATTTCTTAGCTGTTTCTGTGACTGGTTAATTTATAATTGATTATTTCTCCCTGCTAGCAACAAACCAATTGGCAACTCCCATGAGTACACCTGGCCTAATGGATGGTCAGCTGGGTCTGCCTAGACCAGTGGTTCGCAACCTTCCTAATGCCGCAATGTATTTTCATTGTTAAAAAGGGGCTGCGACCCACAGGTTGAGAACCGCTGGCCTAGACCATCAAATGAAGGGGTGAGAAGCATGGGGTCCAGATTTCTGCACCACTTTAGGAGGGGTGGGTCAGCCGAGGGGCCCCTCCTCATTCAAAGTTCAAACAGGCCCCAAATAAAGTTGTAGGGTAAGAACACAGGTGCAAAGAAATACGGCAGATTTCTGTCACCCACAGATAACTGGATTATGTCCCAGTCACAGTGAGCATAGCATCATCAGTGTTTCAGCCGTCACACATAGAGGGAAAACCCATCGGCCCCAAGGGTGTGGGAAAACACTGTCACACTACCCAGTGAAACGGTAGGAACACTCAGTATTGGGGTGGAGCTGTCCTAGTAGGTAACTGAGTACTTTTTGTTGCCTGTAAAATAGTATTTATTTTTCTGCAGGTTCTAGAAATCCTTCTGGTGAACCGGCCTGGGAAGCTGGCCGCTCAGAGGAAGCCTCAGCCCAGAGCAGCTGCACCTTCTGTGCGTTCCCAGGGAAGCTCCCCCCAAGCCTCCACCCTGGCCCTGCCCCTACCTCCTGCAGTCTGATCTCCTCCGGCTGCAGAATCTCCAGCACCCCGCTGCTCCGGATCTCAGGAAGATCCTGCCAGAGGTTGAACCTGGAGTGGGGGTTACTGAGCAGGCAGATCTGAGGCAGCGCCTTCCTCTCAGGTGGGCTTGCCAGCTCCTCCTCTTCCTCCTCCTCCTCCTCTTCCTCCTCCTCGGGAGTGTCTTCGCTGGCCGGGGACCCTTCCACATGGCCTTGTAGCTCCGCGTCCTGTTGCCTCCTGGTTTCGATTTCCTGGAGAGTCGATTTATCTCGGTATTCCTGATATAGGAGCCCTGATGCCAAACAGAGTCAGGATAGAGAGAAGAAGGTTTTAGCCCTCACTCCCGATCGCCACGTGAGGCTTCACATCACATCTGAGTGACTGCTTTGCCATACAGCCCAGTGACAGGCTGGAGAATAAATTGCTACCATCTTCATTTCTGAGGAAAGAACAGCGTGTGTAAGTTGCTTCTAGCAAATAAAGAAACGCCTAAACAAGTTGAAAATCCACTCACACAGAGAGATGCTTTCCCCACACACATTTGGCAAGCAGCAAGAGCCTAGAACTCGATGTCTACATCACCACATTGATGGAGATGTCCCAGTTATGTTTCCATATCCCACCAGGGTACTTCCCATGGCCTTAAAGGCTTCAATATTAAAACTCAAGTATGTTCATTTGCGAAATGGGAGCAGTTGCAAATTCTCATTTGGAGGGGTGGAGGGGGTGGAGTCAGTAGCTCATCAACCTGATGATTTAAAAGGGAAATACTCCTTTTTTCACTTTCACAGTTTCAAATATACTTCCCTGACAAATTCTACTTGAAATAAATGCACTTTAGCCTCAAAGGAGATTTGGTGGTTCAGAAGAATCAGTGCAAATGTAGTGTCCCAGGATCCCATGGGGATGTCCTGACCTGGGGCAGACACAAGGGTTCTACCCAGGAAGCTGGGGGATGGCTGTTGTGGCGGAGAGGGGGCCATCCTGTCTGCTGTGAGGCTGGGAGGAAAGGGGTCTTGTCTGCTGTGCCACAGAGGCAGGAGTCTGCCCCAGGGGAGACCTCAGAGTCAGCTACTGTGGTCTACTTCTTAGAACCCCAGGCTGCAGCAGCGCCCCCCCCTCCAGAGCAAGGAAGGAGGCCGGAACTATACCAAGTGGGGATGGAGTGAAAGAAGCCAAGGGCCAGATTCAGGGGATGGTTACAAGGCAGAGGACACGCCCTGGGTCATGAATGATACTGAAGTAAACAGCTTGGGAGCAGAGTCAAGGAGGTGAGGAGTGGAGGGTCACCTGGAGGGTGCCCAGGCACTAGGATGTACTGGTCTGGGTGAGAGCCCAGGGCCCCTTGATGTGCTTGTCTATGAAACAAAGACAATCCTCCCAGAAAGGTCCCCCATGGATAAATGTACCATTGGATAAGCACTTGCTCGTTTTTTTTATTTTTGTCTCTTATCTACTCAAGACAGTACTTAAAGCACTTGCTCTTACAATGCAGTACAAATATTAGCTATTAGTCCTTTACCTAATTGTTAAACATATCTAAGGAGTAGAAAAAGGAAAAATATAAAAACAGGCTACCTTTGAAATCCTGAATGTGGCTGGATAAGTTATATTTAACGAACAGGAATCTAATAAGTTCAGCCTGTGGATTAAATTAGTTGGCTTCCGATGCTCCATAACTCTAAATTGTAAAGCCTTTATGCCAAGGCAAGCATGGCGCTACCTTCAAAACCTGAAGAGCCTGTGTGTTTCTAATGATGTAATCTAGCTGGATACAATATGGCATTAACTTCACAAAGGAATCACAAAGAAAATAAAACTCCATGCAACCCAGATCGAAGATCTAGAAACCCAGGTCTAACATCGCTAGCTAAATCACTCCAATAATGAGGGTGAGACCTAACAACCGCTGCAAACCCTGAGCTGATTATCATCCTTGAGTCTGAAGCTGTTTACAGAGGTTTAAAGAGACCAGATGTCCTGGTTTAACTTGGACTCACTTTTCAATGCCTAGTACCCACATAGTAGGTACTCAAATGTTTATTGAATACCCCACTCCACAGAAGTGTCTGACTTGGCGTATTTCTGAGGCTTCAAAAATATGTCCTAAGTCAGCAAATCATGGGTAAATACTATCTCGAGCATCTCACTGGGATATGTATGCTGGAAGGAGACAAAAATGTCAGCCATGTGGGTAGCTGGGCTGGAAATAATATTTCTGAAACCACATTGTGGCAGACATCGTTGGCCACTCTCCTCTACCCCTTGCACCCCTGCTTCCCAGTTGGCAGGGAAAGGGTTTGGTTTGTGTGCTGACCCATTCTGTGCTCAGGCAAATGAGTGAAGGTGGACTGGCCAAAACCCATCACCGATAATTCCCTTTTTCTTGCCAATCGTGGGTTGAGACATTGGGTCCTCCTGAATTCAGATCTTGCGACCTAATACCTAATGTGACAATAGTGAGAGATGAGGCCTTGTGGAAAGTGATTCAGAGAAGAGGGAGCTGCTTTCATGAGGGGGATTAGTGACACTTCTGCCACGTCTTTGGAGCAGAGAGGGGAGCTAGATATGTGGGCATCTTGCTTCTGGACTTTCCATCCTCTAGAACTGTGTGCAATAAATTTCTTTTTTTCTTTCTTTTCTTTTCTTTCTATCTTTCTTTCTTTTTTTTTTTCTTGAGACTAAGTCTCATTTGGTCAACTTCAGTAGAGTACTGTGGCGTCCTAGTTCACAGCAACCTCACACTCTTAGGCTCAAGTGATCCTCTTGCCACATCCTCCCCAGTTGCTGGGATTATAAGCACCCACCATAACGCCCGGCTATTTTTAGAGACAGAGTTTTGCTCTTGTTCAGGCTGGTCTCGAACTCCTGAGCTCAAGCAATCCATCTGCCTCATCCTCCCAGAGTGCTGGGATTGATTATAGGCGTGAGCCACCGCACGCAGCCTAGCCATACATTCCTGTTGTTTGTGAATTACCCAGTGTAAGTTATAGCGGCAGGAACAGGTTAAGACATTGGCCGAGGAGAGTAAGAGGAAATCTTCTAAAGGTTCCGGCAGCCCTCTTGTGACACAAGGTGCAAATGGAGGGGAGACGGAGGCAGAGCAGCTGGGGACAGTGGGCTGACTGAACCAACTCTGGAACTCCCTGCCTCTTGACCTGTTAACGGAGATGAAAGACCTCCATTGTTCAAGATCACTTCTTGCTAAATAGTATGTGACTTGTAGCCAAAGACTCTCAATGTAAGAAATTTTAGAATTTTCTTAAAACTTTGTACTGTTTTTCTGAGGTGTTCAGAACACGAATTTAGACATCAATTTTCTTGGAGTTACTGTGGTTACAAAGAGTATTCTGACACACTGTGTAACCACTTCTCATAACCTTTTCTTTATTTGCCTTAAATTCAGATTACAATACAAATAAGGTTGCTGTATCTGGGGAACTATATGTCATCTGACTAAATGTCTGTACTCAATGTACTGTTAATATAATGAGTGTTTTCCTATTTTATATTTTGTGCATCCAGTAAGCACAACTTTATGTGTCTTTACCTGTAAAATCCTGCACTTGGTATTATATCCAAGTGGAGCTAGAAGGCTCAGCACCCGTATCTCCTAATCGCAGTGACCTGTGCCAGGCTGGGTGGGTTGCCCAGAA
>CAUYQV010079533.1:0-31838 GCA_963574575.1 Galagoides demidoff
CAGGCGCCCGCCACAACGCCTGGCCATTTTTTGGTTGCAGCCATCATTGTTGTTTGGCGGGCCCGGGCTGGGGATTCGAACCCGCCACCTTAGGTGTACGTGGCTGGCGCCTTAGCCAATTGAGCCACAGGCGCCGAGCCAACCCTCTAGGTTTTTAATAGAGATAGGGTTTCACTATGTTCCTCAGGCTGGTCTCAAACTACTGGCCTCCAGCAATCCTCCTGCTTCAGCCTCCCAAAGTGTTAGGATTATAGGTGTAAGCTACCACTTGTGGCATACCATGAATTATAAGCTGCAAACTTTTTTTTTTTTTTTTTTTGGAGACAGAGTCCCAAGCTGTCACCCTGGGTAGAGTGCTGTGGCATCACAGCTCATAGCAACCTCAAACTCTGGATCTGGGACCACAGGTGCCCGCCACAACGCCCAGCTATTTTTTTTGTTGTTGCAGTTGTCGTTGTTTTAGCTGGCCCAGGCTGGGTTCAAGGTTGCCAGCCCAGTGTACATGGCCAGTTCTCTATCCATTGAGCTGTGGGTACCACCCGTAGTGGTAACTTAAAACAGAATATATTGGGAAATAGGAAGCAGTCATAAATAAGCCCCTTTGTACTTGACTTTCAAATGACAATAACTATCAACTTTTGGAATAAGAGACTTTCAATGCTGGGGTAATAGACATAATTTCCATCTAGAATTAAACCAGGTTCAAAACTACTCCTTCTTAACAACTATAGTAACATTCACACAAGACATTTAATGGGATTTCAATGTCACAAATGGCACCCTTTACAATGCCAAATCAAAGCTCAGAGTCATACAAGAATTACCAGTCATTCCTAAGGATGCATCGTTCTTTATACTCTAGTGACTGGGAAGCAGTGATGATTAGTTGCTTTTCATGGTTTCCCTCTTCATTCTGTACAACATCCACTGCTAACACCAAGTACCGGTTATCCATTCCTCGGGTCAGCACGGTTTTAGGAAATGAAGATACCACTTTCTTCTGAAATCTAAAGCATACACATACAAAACTATTTTAGCACAACTGCGAAATAAGAAACCACTCAATCTCTTTTATCAACAAACAAACCTAGTTTTCTATGCTTATTTCTTCTGGAAAGCTTATCATAATGACTGTTAGCTACAACAGGTAAAATTAAGACAGCAAAGACATAGTAGAAAAACTCCCACTATAAAACATCCCAGAAGTAATGGCATTTAAAACATGCTAACAATATGGAATTTTCCATTTTAATCTCCATGAGTTCTGTGGGAACCTATCTCTGAGGATTAAAAATAAATTGGAAAATCTTAATAAATTTCTACCACTGGCTCGGCGCCTGTGGCTCAATCAGCTAAGGCACCAGCCACATACACCTAAGGTGGCGGGTTTGAATCCCAGCCTGGGCCCGCCAAACAACAATGATGGCTGCAACCAAAAAATGGCCAGGCGTTGTGGCGGGCGCCTGTGGTCCCAGCTACTTGGGAGGCTGAGGCAGGAGACTTGCTTGAGCCCAGGAGTTGGAGGTTGCTGTGAGCTGTGATGCCATAGCACTCTGCCCAGGGGGATAGCTTGAAGATCTGTCTCACACACACACCAAAAAAAAAAAAAACAGTCAAAAGTTCAGCAATGTGCCATTCCAGGTGAGTAGGTACATGCTCTTAATTTTTTAAGACTTCTAAAGAAATAGAAGGAATACATTTAATCAAGCCTGGATCTGGCAGTGCCGTGATATCATTCTGTCTTTTAATAAATGCATTTAAAACTATAAATGTACCCCTAAGTACTGTTATGGAACATCTTGATTTGTACATGTTCTGACAATTCTAAAGATTTCATAGTTTCTATTAATATTGTCTTCTTAGCTCAGGGATTCTTTGGAAGCATGTTCATTTTCTTCAAATGTACGTTTTCATATTTATTTGTTAATTTCTAATGTAATTGAATTAGCATTATAGAACTTAATGTGTACAAGAAAATCAGAAGTGTAAGAATCCCTGTGTTCCATGTGACCCTGAGAGGAATGCACAGTCTGTGTACTCTCCTTTTGAAATACGTTGCTTCAGTCCAGTTGTTAAACTTAGGTGTCAGAGCAATGAAGAAATACTACCAGCACGCAAAAAAACTATTGCCAATGGGCTATTAAACTTGCATTTTTCTTTTGTTAAAACAAAAGAAATATATTGTTTCATTTCTTTATCCAAATGTTGCTCTTGTGTTTCAAAAATTTCTTTTAAAAAATATTATTTAAAAAAAAAGTGTGGCACCTGTGGTTCAAAGGAGTAGGGCGCCAGGCCCATAAGCCGGAGGTGGCAGGTTCAAACCCAGCCATGGCCAAAAACTGCAAAAAAGAAAAAAAAAAGTATTATTTATTGGGTAAAGGATTTTTTTTTTTTACTACTTTTTTACAATTGTTTTTAAATTTGGTTGTTCAAACTTTTTTTAAACTCCTTACTCCTTTCTGTCACTTGACCCATCACTTTCAGACATATATTAAAATCTCCGACCATTGTTCTTCTTTTTGCCTAATGCAAGGGTATATGTCGGATACTATACTTAATATTAAGTATAGCATATAAATGTCTTAACCCAATAATTAAGTAAATGAGATGAGGTATGTATTAACCAGTGTGATGTAAACACTCCTAATTCTATATGAGATCGGCATATTGTACCCCATAAATGCATTAATGTATACATGATTTATACATTTATGATTTAATGAAAAAAAAAAAGAAGAAGAAGTGAGCTGGGAGACAGCATGTTTTCTAGAACACCTCAACATTATCCGAAAGGATTCTTTAAGTAACCTAAAATAAGTCACATTTCAATAGAATTGGACATTAAAAAAATAAAAATAATTTAAAAGTTTATTTTAGAAGCTTTAGGGGTACAAAATTTTGGGTTACATGAATTGTTTTTTTTTTTTTTTTTGTAGTCAAAGTTACAAGGGTGTCCATTACCCACACAGGATGCATTTTGCCTATTAGGTGTGAATTTGCACAACCCTTTCTCCCTCCTCCCACTTATATGAATTTGATGATTGTTACTTCCATCTATTCATATAATGTTAATTTATGAATAGTTTCATAAATTAGTTTCAAGTTAGTGTTGAGCATATGTGGTGTTTGTTTTTCTATTCTTGTGATAATTCATTTAGAAGAATGGTCTCCAGTTCCATCTAGGTTGTTAAAAGAAACAAACAAACAGTCAGTTCATCATTTTTTCTGGCTGAGTAGCATTCCATGGTATACATACATATACCCTTAATCCCCTCTTTTATTGATGGGCACTTGAATTGTTTCCACATGTTTGCAATTGTGAATTGTGCTGCTATAAACATTCCTGTGTAGGTGTCTTTTTAATAAAATGTCTTTTTTCCCTTTGAGTGAATACCCAGTAGTGGGATTGCTGGATTGAATGGTAGACCTACTTTTACTTATTTAAGAAATCTCCACAACACTTTCCTTAGAGGCTGTGCAAGTCTGCAGTCCCACCAACAATGCATGAGTGTTCCTGTCTCTCTGCAGCATCCACACCAGCACTTGTTGTTCTGGGACTTTTGATAAAAGGTGTTCTCACTGGGGTTAAGTGATTTCTCACTTTGGTTGTGATGTGCATTTCCCTGATGATAAGAGATGTTGAACATAGCTTATGTTTGTAAGCCATTACTGTGTTTTCTTCTGAAATGTTTCTGTTCATATATTTTACACAATTTTTAATAGGATCAATTGTTGTTTTTTTCTTGCTAATTTGCTTTAGTTCTTTGTGGATACAGGTTATCAGTCCTATATCACATGTATAGCCTGCTAATATTTTATCTCTTGCTGTAGGCCTTCTATTTGCTCTAATGATTGTTTTCTTGGCTGTGCAGAAGCTTTATAATTTGATCAAATCTCATTTATTTATTTTTGTTGTTGCTGTGATGGGTTTGGGGGGTCTTCTTCATAAATTCTTTGCTTCTGCTGATGTCTCTAAGTTTTTCCAACTTTCTATTTTAGAATTCTTATAGTGTCATGTCTTAAGTAAAGGCCTTTCACCCATTGTGAATTAATGTTCGTGAGAGATGAGACGTGTGGAATTCTATTTCAGTCTTCTATATGTGGCTCTCTAATTTTCCCCACACGGTTTATTGGTTAGGAATTCTTTCCCACACTGTATGTTTTGTTTGCTTCTGAATATAAGAAGGCAATATGTGGATGGTTTTATATCTGTGTTCTCTGTTTTGATCTATTGGTCTATGTCTCTGTTCTTGTGCTAGTACCATGTTATTTTGGTTTGGATGGATTTGTAATATCTTGAAGTCGGTAAAAGTGATGCCACCTGAATTATTCTTTTGTTTAAGCTTTCTTTGGCAATTCAGGCTCTTTTACAGTTTCCTATTAAGCATATAATTTTTTTTTCTGAATCTGTGAAAAATGACATTGGTATTTTAATAGGGGTAGCATTGAATCTATAGATCACTTGGGATAGTTTAGACATTTTAACCATATGATATTGATTCTGCCATCATGAGCATTATCTGTTTTTCCATCTGTTTATATCCTCTGTGATTTCCTGATCTTGAATTCCTGGCCTGAAGTGATCGTCTAATCTCTTCCTCTTATAGTGCTAGGACTACAGGTATCAGATGCTATCTCTGGCCATAGTATTCTTGAGAACTATTTGCAAAGTTAAAGAACTACAATGCTGATAAAATATCAAAAACATTTTAGAAAGGCATGACTGAGTTGGTGAAAGCAGACAAAACAATGAAGGAGAGAAAGCATGGAAAAATATGAATTCAGAGTGGGCATACATTTCAGGGGAACAAGGGTTTGCATTTAACAGAAGTATATCAAGACCCAGGAGACAAACTATGGGTCACAACCAAGGTTTGTCAGACCAAGGAATTCACCATGAAACAATAATTTATGTCAGGAACTATTTTGTTGAATGAAATAAAAACTTGCTTCAAAGTCAATGAAAATATTATACTTTCTTCTACCTCTGTTATAGCACAACAAAAGAAAAAAAATTGATCTTTTTTTCAATAACAATAAACTTGCTCTCATTCCAATAAATATGGAATTTATTTCATATGTATTACAAACAAACACATAAGCCAACAAGAATGACAAAAACAAATAGCATGGGATGATTTTAATTGATCTATGTTGGCATGTCCCTAGGCAGTTGGCAGATGATGAGATAAATCATATTTTGAGAAATGGACCTTCAACCCAGTACTGAAATAATTCCAACAAATTAAATTCCAAAGGTCATGAGCTAAAACATTCTATATTCCAGTGATCTTTGATAAGATTGCCAAGAATACCTAATGGTTGAAAGATAGTCTCACCAATAAATTATACTGGGAAAACACTATGTTTACATGCCAAAAGCTGAAATTGGACCCTTAGCTCCTCACAACATATAAAAAAAATTTCAAAATGAATTAGGGACTTAAATATAGGATACAAAGCTACAAAACCTCTAGAAGGGGTGGTGCCTGTGGCTCAAAGGAGTAGGGAACTGGCCCCATATACTGGAGGTGGTGGGTTCAAACCTGGCCCCAGCCAAAACCTACAAAACAAAAAAAACTCTAGAATAAAACAGAGAAAAAAAATCTTGACATTGTTCCTGGCAATGACTTCTGGGATATGACAGTACAGCACAGGGCAGCAAAAGGAAAAATAGGTCAGTCTGATTACAAAATAATAAAAGCCATTGCACACCAAAGGGAACAACTAATAGAGTAAAAATACAACCTATGAAATGGGAGAAAATATTTATAAACCATATACCTGAGGAGGTAATTTCCAAACTATAAAAAGAAGTCCTACAGTGCAATAGCAAATGACAACAATAACAAAACCCACAAATAACCTAATAAAAATCAGCAAAGGATTTGAACAGACATATCACACAAGAGTACAGACAGTAGTTATATGATAAGAGTATGACCAATAGTTATATGAAAATATTCTCACTATCATAAATTACCAGGAAAATGCAATTAAAAACTATACTGAGCTATCACTTCATATCTTATTATTAAAAAATGTACAATGATTGTTGGCAAGGTAGTGAAGAAACTCGAATCTTTGTACATTATTGTTGGGAATATAAAGTGGCACTGAATTAATGGAAAAAAGAATGCCGACCATCAAAGAAATTTTAAAAATTATGGAATTACCATATGATCTAGCTATCCCACTTCTCAGTGTACATATTATATCCAGAAAGAGGTATCCATACTCACATTTATTGTATCAGTCACAATAGTCAAAATATGTACATAACACTAGTGTCCATCAATAGATAAAGAAAATGTGCTATATACATACAAGGAACTATTTTTCTCTCCTAAAAAGATAGAAATCCTGCCATTTGTAACAATACAGATGACTGTGAAATACATTATACTAAGTGAAATGAACTGGTCCTGTAAGAACAAATATCGCATGATTTGACCTATACATGATATGAGTTACCTGAAATAGCCAACTCATAGAAGCCAACTCTCCAAGCAACTGGTTTGGAGAGTTGTTGTTATTAAAGCATACAAAATTCCACCTTTGCGAAACATAATTTCTAGAGATATGTTGTACACGATGCATTCAGCACTTATTACATGCTGTACATGGGGGTAGACCTTGTGTTGTATTCTTAGTACAAACACAAACACAAAAAAGACATAAGGAAACCTTGGGAGGCATTGGCCATGTCCATCACCCTGACTGTGGCAATGGTGTCACATGTGTTTGTGTATGTCAAAACTTATCAAATATACACAAAGGTATACCTCTTAAAAATTGTAAACACATGGAGAAACATAGCTTGATGACATAATATTAGCTAAAAGAAATATCATACACATCTTATATATAGAAAGCTTTTGGTACTCAAATGACTAGATCCCAAAATAAGGCTTTTAAATGCACTAATGAAAATAAAAGAGTATTTGGAGTACTTTATCAATGAATATAGATCAAAAGGAACCAAGCCAATGTGAGAAAGAATTTATAAGATGTAATGATTACATTTAATTTAAATTTACATCGAACTTAAGTATGTAATAATTAAATTTGAAACTCACTGAACTGGTAAGTAATGAGAATAAACAATTTAGTTTAACATTCATAAATTAGTTGGCAACTCCGAAGAAATCGTAACAGACAGAGGCACAGAGGAAGGGAGATGAGACTTAATAAGAAATGGAAACAGATCTGAGGGAGATGAGGAGGCATTCTAGCTTATGACTAGTAAGATTTTCAGAGGGAGAATAAAAAGAACATAAAAGAGGTAATAGTCAGAATGATAATGCACGAAAAATATTTAGAACTGCTGAGAGACACTCCGCTTTAGATTCGGTAAGTCAGATAAATCTCAAATTAGATAATAAAAGAAATTAAAACTACACTATCTGAAACAAAACTGCCAACACTAACTGCGGAGAGAGAACATTAAAAGCTACCAGACAAAAGAGACAGATAACCCACAAAATGACAATTAAGCTGATAGCAGCTTTTCTAAAATAATATACAAAGCCAGAATAAACAGGATCATTATCTTGAAATGAGCTCTCAGTACAGAAATATATTCCTAGCCAAGCTGTATTTCCAAAATTATTATTAAACAACTGTATTTTCAGATGTGTAAAAACTGAAAAAAAAAATTACTAACAGCAGATCTTCGCAAAAAGAAAATTCTAATGTGTACTCCAGAAAGAAGTGTCTGATAAGGAAGTTGTGAGATTCCCAAAGGAAAGGTGAGCCAGCAAACAAGTAAGCATGTTCATATATCCAAGAAAACGCTGATCGTATATTAAAGATGCAAGATAGAGATAAAATATAAAACATAAGAATTCCTGAACAGAACTCAAATATGGCTAAAAGAAACCAGTGAAAAATCATAACCCTTCATAGGACCTCAGATATTTAGTGTAAATAGGTTGATCAAAGTTAGACCTTACTATACCTATGTCTAACTTAAACACTCAATTCAAATGTTCATTCAAATTCTAACAATTATGAGTGATGTGATAGACATAGATTTTAACTTTCAAACATATATAAATATATGGGGAAAGGAGCATGAGAAAAATATATTCAAAAGAAACTCTACCTCTCCATCTGAAAATCACACAAAAGCTAGAAAAGGTGATAAAAATAGCAAAATAATGAGAAAATGTGAAGGCCTCTTGTTGGTCCTGTTGCATGGATTATGCTCCTCAGTGCAACACCAAATATGGCTGCTCGGCGAGAGTATCCTTTCATTTTCCTGATTTTCAAGACAATCCTTTAAAATATCACAAAAGCAAGAGTGAGATTTTGTATATAACATTTAATAGAATAAAATAGGTTCCGTCTGTAGATAGTTTTAAAAATTATTATCAAAATTTTTTTTCATGTTTGACTCATTTCTTTTTTTCATTTAATGTGGCCGGTTATATTATGCCATATATAGTAAGAATCTATGAGCTAGTTGCACATATTAAAATGAATAAATCTCAAGAACTTAATTTTTCATAAAAACAATTTGCATAGTTATAATTTGATCTCATTTATAAATTATCTAAATATTTACAAAACTAACTAATATATCATTAGGATTAAATTTATATCTGGCAAAATGTAATGAAAAAAATGGTAATCACAAAACTAAATATTGTTTACCGTAGGTAACAGAGAACCAGCTTTAATAATATTTGCAATATTCTCTTAGGCTGGAGTTTGCTTTATTATTTTTATAATATATCCATAAATATGCATATGTATGAATATATACACTCACATACATATTATGCATACTTTAGTAAGAATGAAAGGATTCACTAGTAGAAACATGTTACATGTTTGCAAAATCCAACCTCTACTCTATAAATAAAATATAATTTAAAAACAAGATGAGTTTGTTTTCCAATGCAAGTGTTAATATTATAATTAAAAATGCATAGTAATAGCTAAACTTTTTTCAGAGGCTAATGTGCACCAACACCCCGTGTTGAGCAAAGAATTTATATCATATCACATTAGTACTTTTAATAATTCCACATTATATGTGTTATTTTATTCCCCATTGCATCTAAGAAAATTCACAGTTAGAGCATTCACTGCCTGATGTAGATATCGTAACTGCATCAGACCAGTCTAGGTCAACTTTCATATCACAAAGTCGTGAACAGATTTTTGGTTGCCATGCCTCCCAGATCGAAGGTCATGTAATCTGATGAACCAAGCATGCAACCACAGGCAGAAGCTATGTACTTAGACCAAGGAGCAGGGGCTGAATTTAGAAGCAGACACTGTATAACAGGATCCACGATCAAATCAGATGAGCCACTGTATTATTATACTATGACATAGTCCAGACAGAGTATAGGTCCAGGCCTCGCCCCATTACAAGATCCAGTCAGAACACACCTCATTACCCTGTGCTTATAGAATGTGACCCAAACCCTAGCTTAGGGAGAAAGACTTAAGCGTTTTCTCCTGTCTCATTGCCGGTTGACCTGGAATAAAGCACTTCTTTCCTCAAAGGCCATGCTCTGATACTCTCTTCCATGTGTACAGGCAGCCAGCCCATCGATTCATTGCTGGCAATGTCTCAGGCCCTGACTTTGTATCCATATGATCAGATACTGATCAATAGGTTGTCCCACAAATCACCCCTAAAGTAGCCATACATTGGGAAAATGGGAAATTGTAGGTAAATGCAACTTTAATTATAAAATATTCATTACAAAATATTTACAAAATATTTTATACATGATGTCTACCTCTTTGCAAAACTTTTTAATGACCATTTTATAAATAAAGTTACATTTAGCTGTAATTTCCATTTTCCCCATATCTGGCAACTTTTTAGATGACTTTTGGGACCCCCTGTATTAGGAACCACTCGTGCTTACACACCACACACAGCTTCTCTCTCTGTCCCTCTCACACACATGCACACACATGGTGAACATCTCTGAATTCAAAACTTCATGTTCCTTTAATTCAGTATTAATTTACACAGTATTATACCACTTAGCCAAAATGAAATTTATTTTTTAACAATTTTTTTCTGGGACTTCAGCTAGAATATAATGTAAAACTTGTATTAATAGAGCTGGACTTAACTACTTAACAAGAGATAGTACAAACCTTCGCAAATATAGAAATGGCTTTTTACTAAGAACTTTTTTTTTTTTTTTTTGAGACAGGGTCTCACTTTGTTGCCCTTGGTAGAGTGCTGTGTTATCACAGCTCACAGCAACCTCAGGCTCTTAGGCTTAAGCGATTCTCTTGCTTCAGCTTCCCAAGTAGCTGGGACTACAGGCGGCCGCCAAACACACACACACACACATATATATATACATATATATATATATATATACACACATTTTAGAGAGGAGGTTTCACTATGGCTCAGGCTGGTATCAAACTCGTGAGCTCAGGCAATCTACCCTCCTGGGCAGGCACCTTTAAACTACAGCCTGTGGGCCACATGCAGCCCACCTAGGACGTTTATCTGGCCAGCTGGGTGTTTTTGACACCACTGCCTGTCCTGCTTAGCAGCCAACTTGTCCCAAGCCTGCAGTCTGGCGCTCCAATGGTCTGAGGGACAGTGAACTGGCCCCCTGTTTAAAAAGTTTGAGGATCCCTGCTCCTGGGCCTCCCAGAGTGCATGAGCCACTGTGCCCAGCTGAACAACTATTTTTAAAGTAGGTAATTTCAAGACAATGAAAGGAAAAAAAAGTTCATACAAGTAATATGGCACCATGTATTTGAGATCCACATTTAAACAAATCGTGTCTTTCCTCAAAAAATCTTGCCCGGCAGCGTATGCAATGTAGCATTTAAATTCATCATTGATTGCCTTCCCTTTCTAAGTAAATAAAATCTTCTCTGAAATAATCAGAGTGTAAACTCTCATATATATAACGTCTTTGTAAGCTTCCTAATCATTAAAGATTTGCTCTAAGTGAGATTTGAATGTATACTAAGTATTAGGCAGAAAATTTAGCCTCAAGAAAATATCACAAACAATTTCCACCCTACGACCTTTGAAAGTTTTCTTTGGTACAGTAGTTTCATTATTAAAAAATCAGTCTCTGTGATAAAGAGCTCGTGCTTTATTCCTAACTCCCTAGCTCCTGTACATAGGGGGCTAAAGAGTGGAACAATTGCTTAGCTAAATAAACTTAAGTTGAAACAGGGGCAGAAAAATATCTAGTTCTCTGCCTGTCAGTTTGACCACCTTAAAGCATGGTGGATTTCCTCTGGGGAAGGCAATCATCTATTTCATTTATGTAAATCAGACTCACAATCAATACACTTACAAGCAAATGATGATTTGAAACCAAATAAATCTACTAGTTTACTTTCCCTAAGAGAAAACAAATGAATTCTTAGAGAACATTTCTCAGAATTTTTTTCTAATGGACTTTATAGAGTCTTTTCAACCTTTTCAAATCTGCACCTTCCACATCTTTCTTTCAGACATCAGTTGAAATGGTATCTCCTAGAAGAGGGCTTCTAAACTCCCAGTATAAAGGAGTTGTCCTTACACTATTACACTATTGTATTTTTTTCTTTTTTGTAGTTTTGGGCCAGGGCTGGGTTTGAACCCACCACCTCTGGCACATGGGACCAGCACCCTACTCCTTTTAGCCACAGGCACCACCCACACTATTGTATTTTTATTTCCTGTATATCACTTACTTCTGCTGTTTAAAATTAATTTTTCAGGTTCTTTAATTTTTATGGTAGCCTCCAGGGAAGCAGGAATTCCCTCTGTCTTATCTTCCTCTATTTCTTAATGTTGAATTAATGCTGAAAAGAAACAAAATATCAGTTCTTACTACCTGAGAGAGCAAATAAAAATATGTTGCCTTTTTTCCATGTATGTCTTACCTTAGAGTAGGGTACATGTTACTTAGAGTATAATTTTATCACTGATTTTATCTTTTTTCTTGGAAATGCCCATGCTGGCCTTGGTGTTTAGACTACATTCACTTGCCATAAATCATTACTGATGAGGCTGCCTTTGGGATGCCATGTTTACTGAAAAAGCCCTTTTATCAGGAAAGGAAAATACCTCTGTCCATTAAATCCAACAACTTGTCATTTTTTCCTGCTTTTCTCTTGTTTCCAATGGTTTAATCCACACTCAAATACCTTCCAATATTCTGATCAATATCACTCAGAAAACAGCAATGACCAGCCGCCTGGAAGTTATGTAACATCTGAATATTCAAATACATAGACCTAGAACTGTAATTGTGGTTAGAAAAATATTTCAAAGGCCAGAATTAGGTAACTTCAAAGTTTTTAAAAACAGTGAGGAATAATAAGGATAATAATAACCGTTAAATTTATTTCTGTAAAGATCCAATAATATAGCAATAGTGGTAGTAATTTTAAAAGTATACCTTAAAACTGATTAGACAATGAGAAAGAATTCTTGGTTATTAAAAATATAAAATTTCCCAGAAAAGCAGGACTAAAAATATTATCTTCAGACTTCTTAGAGGCAATTTCTTTAAACTCTTCTTACCATTTATTTTGAATATATGTATATGTGTGTGTATTATTCACACATATTTAATTATCAAGAACTCTTTTTATTTTATATTTGTTTATTTTATGATACACTCCAGAATTGTCAACAGTTATGTATGAGACTTCTGGAGTGACAGAAAAGGGGAAAACACAGAGGACAAAACTGAAAACCAAATATTCTCACAATGACTCCAGATCAGATCTACCTACTGAGTGCTCATTACTGTGGATAAAATAATTAATAAGTCTTCTCATTCTAGTAAAATTTTAGAAAATATTAGCTAGAGAAAGATACATTTTTATAGAAAGGAAAACGAAACAAGAAATAGGTTCGAAAAAACACTTTATTTCTGAGTACAATATTGGCATGGTGGAAGACTTCAAAATGGAATACTCCTGTCAAAAATTCTGACACACTGTGTTTATTCAACATCAATCTTTGAGGGGGAAACAAATCTTGACATTGTTTCTTCATTATACTCTTAAGGACAATATCTGAAATTTGCTTACCAACCTAAGGGCGTGGACCAAGGATGGGAAAGAACAGGGATCAAGGAAACACAGGATTCAGCCCTAGATGGGCAAGTGAGGGTGTTCACCACGTATTAGAACAGGAGATAACGCTGGGATGGGACTCTCAGGGGAGATAGATCCCAACTTTCAACTTAGAAGAAAAGGAAAAGGAACAGGAAATGGTTAATGGCACATTTTGTGGAGAACTGAGGGTCCTTGAGAAAAGGCAAATCTAGTCATAAAGGATCTATACATCGACAATGGTTTTAAGCCAAAGACAGAATTGTGTAAAGCGATAAGGAGATGTGGAGTTGCATGAGATAGCAGGATCTCGTCTCAGAGCAGGAGGCTGAAGTGTATTGTCGAAAGGTAATTAGAAGAGTATAGCACAAGCACATTAACTTTGATTCATTTTGTTAAATGTGAAAAGGCATAGTTAATGATCTCTTCAGACATTTTCATTTAGTGGTGTTAACCTTTCAGTTAGAATGAGTAAGGCTGGAAATTGTTTCTTATTAAAAGCCCTCTTGTATCATTTGGTTTTAGAACTATATACGCACATCCATGATTTTAAAATAAAGATAAATTAATATATGAAATGCCAGGCTGATTGTGGTGCAGCTAGTAATAATATATTTGTGTAAACAGATATGTATCTTGTAAATTAGGCCCTTAACAGGCATAACCTTTTGGAAAATTGTATAACCTTATGTCTGTGAAAAGACAAAGAATATGCCAGTTAATCACCTTTTGGGATGATTTTATTCTAGGAGCATCATTATAACTACAAACATTTTTGGCACGAGAAAAGGATAGCCAGATCATGCATAATAAAAAATTGGACAAAATCTAATCTAAAAACATAAGGCATTTATGTTATGCACCTTTCTATCTGAAAAAATTCTAAAAGGAGGGTTTAAGATTTAAAATATAGATTTGTTTAAATTAGGAGAATTTAGATAATAGAATGCTGACATTATTTAAATGATATAAAAGAATAAGTTATTTCAGAATATTTTCAATTGAGGAATAAAATAGTTCACTGATTCAGTGTTATTTAATATGCTTTTTAAAGATAAATACTTTCAAATATGCACTTCTTAGGACTTTGTTAAAAGAAATATATTGGGGGGGGGTTTGTTTGTTTGTTTGTTTTGCTGGGGTCAGGTTTGAACCCACCACCTCCAGTATATAGGGCCAGTGCCCTACTCCATGAACCACGGGCACCACCTAACATATTAAGTCTTTATAACTGTTACTATGGCTGAATCTCAAAGCTCAGGATTTTGACTTTTATTAAACATAACAGTTGTTGATCTTTCTAGTGCATAAAATGTGATGTAATAAAATTTTGCGTTTGTCTATACAGTGTATAAAATCTTCAGGAGAACAGGCTAGAATTATTCCAATGATGTCCTCTATTTGTACCTTCACAAAGAAACATTGAGAATTACAAAACTGTAATGAACTATGAGACACAGAAAATTAGCAATATTTTTATCCAGAAGCCAATTTCAATGTGAATGATTTAGAATCTTCAAGACTTTAGAGAGAGCAAGGCAATGCCCACATATATTTTGAGCATCTACCTTAATGCAGGAGGGCAACACAGCCAAAAATACACTGTAGAATTACAGGTAAAAAGATACACAAAGAGCTGATGAATGAAGCTTTCTATAGATTAGACAAACATGACAATAAAATTTCAGTCATGTTTTATTGTTAGCTATAACCACAGTGCAGTAGGAAAATAAAAAAATTATCGAAACGCTATGAGAAAAATATATTTAAATAAGAATAGATGAAGATATTTTAGAGGTAGCAGGGTTCCCATAGGCTAATGACCAAATCTAAAATACCTATAAATTTTAAAAGCAGAAGCAATAGTAAAAAATGACAATCACATGATTTTGATTTTATACCATAGGTGATTTTTCAAAAGTCATAAATGACTCTTTGATTTGTCCCTATAATATATTCTATCTTCTTTCTAGTGGCCAAGGCCCACTTTAGGAATGGGTCCATTATAATTTGGTGAAACAATAAATACTTTAACCTCTTTAAGGGTAATGTGAAATGAGAACAATATACCAGGCAAAATTTTATCATCGTAAGAAAATTTATGGAAAATGTTTGGTGGAGAATCAGATACCTAGCAAACTCTTCCCAAATACTACTTCTGTTTCCTTTACTAATATTTGGTTTTAAATGTAGTTGCTCCAACATTTTGAGTTTATTTTTTGGAAATCTAAATCTCTCTTTTCTCAAATAATGTAAACCTAGATTGGGTTAAATCAGGCACTAAAAATTTCAGAATTACACTAAGGCCACAACTGAATTTAAAATATAATTTTGTATAAACTTCAGTCATATTTGAAACCCATAGAGAAATGTTCTCTGAGATTAAAGGAAAGAAGAGCATGTCACAGATATACATATACAGTCTCTCTCTCTCTCTCTCTCTCTTTAACACACACACAGTTAAAATGGTAAAGATGATATATCACTTTTAAAAAAATTTTTAATCTCCAATAGAAAAGCAACTTTGTTGGAACATCTCAGATAATTTGCTGTGTGGACTCTTAATTTCTCATAGATAATAGTCTCAATGCTGGTGGTGAGCCTGTCGCTCAGTGGGTGGGGCACAGGCCACAGACATGAAGGCCAGCAGGTTCGAATCTGGCCCGGGCCAGCTAGACAGCAATGACAACTGCAACCAAAAAGTAGCCGGGTGTTATGGCACCTCCTATAGGCTAAGGCAAGAGAATCACTCGAGCCCAAGAGCTTGAGGTCTTTGTGAGCTGTGACGCCACAGCACTCTACTTAGGGCAACATAGTGAGACTCTGTCTCAAAAAAAAAAAAAAAATAGTCTCAATGTCAGGAATATAACTACTGGCATGTTTCTCAAGTCCTTCATGGTAGGCTAGACATTTTAATGGTAGTAGGGAAGCCGTGTCTTCAGTGACGTTATATTTGTTATCAACACCACTAATAAAAATGGCGAATTGAACCATGTTTGCAGCATCATCTGTCACCAGATCACAAAATTTAAAACTATCCCTTTACTCTCAAAACCTCTTTCCATAGATGTTTTAATTTCTTTAATTTGCCTGGCTATGGTCTGTGACACAAAATGGTTTTAGAAGTGCCCCCCCCCTTTTTAGGGCAAATTATATCTTCCATGCTTTGCATACATAGCTTAATAAACTCCCCTTCAGTGAATGGTTTTGAATTTTTTCCTGTTAAATATGCTACCACATAACTAGCTTTGACAATAGAATCTGTCTGAGTTGTAACTTAAAAACGTGTTGAGAAGGCAGATTCTTCATTTCTGCTATTTTGTCCTTAGGACACCATACTTCCCACACATCAAATCTGGCGACAGGTTTGTGCATATAATGCCTTTTCAAATTCTCATCTTTGAAAACTTACCCAAATTTCCTAGATACTAAGAGAGTGCCTTACTCTCCACAAAAGAGTAGCTGTCTATCTACTTTTCATCGGACAATCTCACTTCATCTGCAGTTTTTCTTTTGGGGGGGGTTCTATTTTTTTTTCCTTTTGAGATATCGTAGAAGGCATTCTGGGATTAAAAATATAATAATAGAAAATGGATTATATTTACTTTAATGGTGCAAATTAATTGACAGGAAAATAGAAAACAAGGTTCAGGCCTTTTCACATCGTGGCTGCTGATGCAGAGCAAGGCAGAGGGGCTGACTGGAAAGTGGGTGGGTGACGTGGAGGCGCTGCCAAGGTGTGCCAGTGCCTTAATAATCAAACAAGAGTGCATAGCTGACTTCAAGATAATATAAACCCCTAACATTGCAATGGTGGGTTGAAATATTGATAATTGCTGCCTTGGCAAGTTACCACAAACACACGTAACATCAGATGGGGTCAGTTCTACTGTCTGAACTTGAAAGATAACTCTGGAAGCCACACACCACTGTAAAACTGAAGCCACCCATGCATACGAATTCCAAGAGCATGTGCATGTTTATTTTACTCGACATAGTGACATGACATTGTCATCGACAAAGTTCGCATTCCAGAAATATGCCCTGGGGTTCACACATACATACACACATAAAAATCACAAAATGATCTCTAATGGTTTCAGTAAGTTGACAGTTTTCTGCCAGGCTGCATTCATAGCCATCCTGGGATGCTTGGACTCCCAAGATCTAATCTTCTTGACTGATTGCCTCTGTTTCTTGGAACTCCAGGATATGAATTAAGAGGTTGGTAATGCAAGTGTTTTAATTGAAAGAGCGTTAGATAGAAAATCTGGGAGCCAGATGTCTACTTCCAAGGGGGAGACTGAGAGAGTCTGAGTGTAACCCTGGAGAGGCATGAATTATCTCTGAGCCCAATTTTATACTTATACATTATACATTATAATAGAGTTTTACCATATGGTTAATAAAACTTCCAGTTCCATACCAAATACTGTCCACGTATGTCTTCTAGTAGAATTTCTTTTTTTTTTTTTTGAGACAGAGCCTCAAGCTGTCCCCCTGGGTAGAGAGCTGTGGCATCACAGCTCACAGCAACCTCCAACTCCTGGGCTCAAGTGAGTCTCCTGCCTCCACCTCCCAAGCAGCTGGGACCACAGGCGCCCGCCACAACGCCTGGCTATTTTTTGGTTGCAGCTGTCATTGTTGTCTGGCGGGCCTGAGCTGGATTTGAACCTGCCACCTTAGGTGTATGTGGCTGGCGCCTTAGTCACTTGAGCCACAGGTGCCAAGCCAATAGTAGAATTTCTTAACCTTTACTGTTATAAAAATATAAATTGCTAAAACTACTTCAGAAATCATTTGCCATTACTTTGTAAAGCTGGAGATGTCTATATAGTATGACTCAGCAATTTGTAGTCTAGGTAAACTCTTCTAAATGTTAATCATTTATATATTCACAAAACAATTTGTATAATAATCCCCATAGAAGCAATGTGTTATATCCCAAAACTAGAAATAACCCAATTTTTCATAAGAAGAGAAATACAACATGGATATATCTCAAAAACAGCATATTTTTTCAAAAGGTCACATAGAGCCTCCTCATATGCAAAATATAAATATATAAACATATAGTAAGATATATAAATTATATAAAAATATATGAGAATAAGAATATGAATAACTATTATGTCTTCACATATATGTGATACACTATAACCAAAATGTCAAAGAATAACAAAATTTTTTTAAAGAGTGAAAAATTGTTTCACTCTGAGGTGGAGAAAAAGAGATTGATCAGCGAAGGGCACACAGGGGGCCTCTAACTTTTAATTCTGAAACTAGACATCAGGTAGGAGGACAATATTGTATTACCTTTTAAATTATACCTAACACAAACAGAGTGTTACAAACATACTTTTGTATGCAATTATGAACATGTAATTTTTAAGTCTCAAAAATGATACCTTTAAAAGAGCTAAATTATTATCATTTATTTAAAGTACAGGTGTCTTCTGAAAACATATGATTGATTGATATTTTCAGAAATATCACCATTTCAATAAACGATGAGGGTGGCGCCGGCTTCAATTTTTATTTTGTTGGGATAGTGAAGCAAAGAAATCCTTCCCATGCCTTTATTTTTGCTCTTGGCCTTGGTGGTGATGCATGACACTACATCTCCTCACCACTGGTTTGTAGTAAATCCACATCCATAACAGTGACTCATCCTTGTTTATTTACCTAAGGTGCTTATTTGCGAGTGACAGCAGGAGCCAGGAGGGTAATTGAAATTCTCACTTAAACAGTTGAATGGAGAGACTCCCTTCTGGCCTTGTGTGCTGCAGAACAACCCTCTGCTTGCTCTGACTTCCAAAGGCACTAGGCTCTTTTTTGGCTTTTAATTTCTCAATTCATATCCCCTGTTACCTAAAAATTTTGGTTCCAATTCTGAAACAACTTTGACGATTGGTAAGATAATTTTAAAAGTCACCTTAGAGACAAAGTGAGCCTTGGTATGCAGGCAAAAGCCTCAGTCAGAGCAGCATTAGGAACCCCACTTTGTGTCATCAGCCTTCTCCTGCTGGAGGGTCACAGGCACTTGGCAGCACCGGCTCAGAACTCCCTGAGTACAGAGCAATTTGTAGCAGCCCGAGAGCCAGCAATTAGTTATCAGTTCAAGAAAAAGCTACAAGCTACGAAGATAAGAAATCTTATCTCCCAGATACCATGTCAGACTTCAGCTTTGTAAGAATTATGGTTCTTAGAGAAAGGACGGATCTTGCTGTCACGACTAGGTCAGAAGCTACCAGCAGCAGCACCGTCACTAGTGACAGTCTCGAGAGAAGTTACAAGACAGATAGAAAAAGGTTAGTGATCGATAGAAAGCACGAATTAACTCCTATTTTCCAACCGTAATAAAAAAGTTAATTAACTATCAAGTTTTTATACAAATAGACATTTCACATTTCAGAAAAGAAAAGTTGTGTAGCTTTCTATGAGTGGGATGGATATAAATACAGAATATCCCAAAGGTCCCCCCCCACAGGAAACATTAACAAACTCTTTTTATATTTATATTCTATTCTATTTTTTGTACTTATATATCAACACTTATATATCAACAATATGGAGAAATATTTTGTAAATATTTTGAAAAATTCTGTAATGAATATTTCGTAATAAAGGTACATGAGGCCGCAATTGCCCATTTTCTCAACGTTTATACAGGTGTATAGGGTCTCTGGAACACCAATATGACCAGGAGGGGGTTGGTTTACCTGGACAGTGTCAGAATCACACAGGGTCTCTGTGCTGCATAAAAAGATGTGCCTGGAGAAATGGGTCGAAATCAGGCCAGGGAAGTCAGAGAGACGCCATAGAAAGGGTTACTTCCAGGAAAAATAGAAAAGTGGAGAAATGTACAGATATATGTCTTTTATTACAGCTTACTCGAAACTGTAGAGATTGGTTTCAGTTAGAAAGTTACTTAGTTTTAGAAAGATGACTGAAATACAAAATGAGAAATAGTGAAATGGTTCTGTCTGTCGCTTGTTAATGTTTATAACGTACAAGGCAAAAATTAAGAAGAAATGATTTTTTTTTTTAGGCCCATGCAGGGTGAAGAATGCTTGTTACTGAAGAGCATCTCAAAGCGGGGAGCTTTTCAAAGGGGGTCCGCACATTATAGAGGCAGGGGAGTCATGAGTAAGGACGAAATGTTTCTGTCTGGAAATACGAGGGGCAGGGCGCCTTCTGCCATTAGTCCTATTCCAGAGCGAAGGGTGGGGAGATGCTTAATCATGGCTGCTTCTGGACAGTAGGACTCAGAAAAAGTGCGAGGATGCCATGAAGATGACAAAACAATGAATGTGGGAGAGGACTCAGTCCTCACACAGTCGGTACTGGGTTTCAGTACAGGCCACACATAGACAAACCCCACAGGGCGCACCCGTTTGCCGTCCGTGGCCAGCGTGCCAATCTCTGTGCCTGGGCACTGGGCGGGGCGGGGCAGGGCAGGTGGTTCACTTTCCCATCTGTGTTACTCCTGCAACTCTGAGTCCCAGAATCAGCAAGTACACAGAGCAGAGCCAACCAGTTTTCAACTAACATACACCATGCACAATAAATGTTGTGAGTCACTAAGATGTGTGTATATTTTTAATGACTGAGTATGTGCTAGTACTATCTTTATAGGGTACATGCGATGTTTGATACAAGCATGCAATTGTCCATTTTAAAAGATTAATTTTTAGATTCTACAGAGAAAGTCTTCTGTGTCCCATCGTAGTACTGTTTGTACTTACTAATCTGAGGTTTTCCAGCCTCCACCATTGAGCTTTAAAACTTCAGGGCCCTCATATCGTCAGACCAGTTCAATAAGTCCTTTTGGTAGTATTCTTTGCCGGACAGTTTTTCCTAAATCATTAAACTACGTGTCCTTTATAAAACACTCTTCACATTGTTGGCTTATCGTTTTGTTGATCAATCATTCTGTAGAGCATAGGGGTTAATGGCTTAAAAAGGTTTCCTTAACATCTCAGAACATAGTGTTTTCATTTTGAAGACATCCTTCATTTACTTATTATTAAAGAGTGAATAGGTGGGCAGTTAAGTGCTTAAGCAAAAGGCATAGTTAGTGGAAGTGGAGGCTCTGGGACCTTCGGATTATTCATTGTAGTCTGCCTGTTAAATCCATTTTAAAAAGTTGAAATACTTCTGGTTAAAAAGAGCATTTTTAGGCTTGGCGCCTGTGGCTCAAGCAGCTAAGGCGCCAGCCACATACACCTAAGGTGGCAGGTTCGAATCCAGCCCAGCCCGCCAAATAACAATGATGGCTGCAATCAAAAAATAGCTGGGCATTGTGGTGGGTGCCTGTGGTCCCAGCTACTTGGGAGGCGGAAGCAGGAGACTAGCTTGAGCCCTGGAGTTGGAGGTTGCTGTGAGCTGTGCTGCCACAGCACTCTACCCAGGCAGACAGCTTGAGGCTCTGCCTCAAAAAAAAAAAAAAAAAAAAAAAGAGCATTTTTAGAAAATAAATGAAATGAAATAAAATATTTGTCTTAATGAATAAAAAAGTAATGAACATAATGTTTACTGATCTCACTTAAAATATATTTTTGAAAATCAAAATTGTCAAGCAGAAATCCCTCATCATTTCAGGTTATGATACAATTATGTAACTATGCTGTTACATTTTTTAGTGCAGGAAAGTAGAAGATGACCATTTTACAAGATGACCAAGATGCAGAATATGGAATAAACTTCCATCTGTGACTGTCTTCAATGTCACATAAGAGAAAAATATTAATTTTTTTTCCTCATTGTTCTATACCAGATTTTTTTCTCAAATTTCTAATACAGTTCAACCTTGGGGTAATCAATTCATTTTTCTTACATAGTCATAGGGGTTCTATCAATTTAGAAAGTTTAAATCTGAAAAGAAAAAGTACATCCTGAAAACCACAGAGAAAGCCTCAACTCTCATTGGTCAAGTTCTTAAGGAGTCCCCATGTATTTTTTATCTTAGAGAGTTGTCAAATGAATACGAAGTTGGTTGTAAATCAGCACATTGTACCCCATAAATTTATTAATGTATACATGATCTATGTGTTCATGATTTAATTAAAAAAAAGGCGGATGTAAAGTTGTCAAATGGTTAACAAAGCACAAAGGAATTTGTTAATACCTATTTAAATACAACCTAATGTACTTACCCTTAATATTGTTAAAAATTTTCTTTCATAATGTCCTTAAGAAACAGCCTAGCTTATTTAAAACACATGTAAATCGTTTTTCTGCTGTGTGTTTATAACACAAATATCATTACAAATATGGAAATATTGGTACAATTCATTAAGCAGTGTTTTATATTTTTATATTTGTAGTAGCATTCTTGAACGCGCCTGTATAGCCTATGCTTTCCTCTGACCTCATAACTTTCTTTGTATTTGTGATTTAATTGAAATCTATGTCTTTAGATTTATTTTTTAATGCAGTATGATAATCTGTAATTGACACAACTTCAATCAGTGAACCTCTACAATATAGCACAGAAATTCAGAAATATGTAAAATCATAACATACAATCTTTTCTAAAAATTTGTAATTTTTAACTTTTTGATTTGAAATAATTTTAGAGAAAATTCCAAAAACAGTGCAAATATTTTATATATAACTTACCCTGATGCCTCAAAGAGGAGAATTTTATCACAATTACCACAGTTGCTTTTCCATTTTCCATCTCTCTGTTCATTCTTAAATTTATAGTTAGCCAATTTCATTAATCCTTTCAAAGAATAATCAAATATTTTTCATGATCTTTAGTCCTACAATGTTTGAGTTCTTTTTCATTAGTTATATTTCTTCTGCCCTCTTTAGATTTATTGTGTTGGTTTCCTCCTAGTTTCTTTAGATGCTTTGCTCATGAGTTTTTATTTCTATGTTCGTGTTAATGTGAGCAAGTAGGGCCGCACATTTCTTCCTATGAACTACTTTGTATAATTTTTATTTTCTATCGTTGTGTTTATTGAGTTTTGAGTGTCTAATAACAGTAGAACCTCTGAAAGTTGACCACCCAAGGGACTGTAACAACTGGTCAACTCATGGAGTGGGGGTGACATCAGGAATTCCCATTGTGTACATGTGGTGCATTTCAGGTCTAGGAAAATGAGGATAACTTCAGGAGGTGGTCAATGTAGGGAGGTCGTCCACTATGGAGGCTCTACTGCATGTCTATCATTTTTCTTATTCGATCCATAGATCACATAAGAGTGTGTTTTTACTTTCTAACCTTTTTTACTGGATTATGACTTAATTTCCTTTTGCTTGGAAATGGTGGTGCGGGTGATACATAACCTGGGAAATAACTTGAGATACTCTTTGCATAATGTTGATGAAGAGTATTCCATTAAATATGGATAATCTAACTATTGGGTGGAGTAATCACAAATGGTCATTGTATAATTCAAATTGGCTATGCCTTTACTGAATATTGTATCTGCTTTTTCTATCTAGTAATAAGGGATGTTTTAAAATGTCATGGTGGATTTGCCCAATTTTCTTATAATTCTAACAGCTTCTGCTTTAAATATATTAAAACTATTTGGTGAAAATAGTTCAAATTTTATCCCTGTCCCAGTACTCGATTTTTTTTAAGAGTACATAACATTCTTATTTCTGGTCATTTCTTTTGTGCATTTTGATTGGCAATGATATAGCTATCACAGTTTTCCTTTGTATGGTATTTTCTTAGGGAATCTTTACATTCTGTTGGCTTTGAACCACCAAGGCAAAAATTGCACTGGAAATGTCAACCAGGAAAATATTTCACTAGGAGGCTCATAATAGGAGAGAGACCAGAACTCAGCGTAAATTATGAATCACAAGTCAGCAATGTTTTAAGTGCTGGGATGAGGTAGAGAGAAAAGTACTCCAAGACGTTATGGAAAATTGATCAGTCGGATTGTGTATACACTATTCAGTTATTCTTTAGTTTAAACGTTTTACTCTGAGATTAGGTTATCTCTTTCTGCTAATTGGTGCTCTTAGAAGGTAGGCGCTTGCCTTCCCACAGAGACTTTGAGCCCGGGGGCTCTATTTTCTTTGATGAGGACACAGGGGCTCTACCCACTTGGTGAGGGCTTAGAGACTCTATCTTACTTGAGGATTGCATTTCAAAAAGATCCCAGGTCTTTGAGAAGGGCACTTCAGGGATATACATCTGGCAGTAAGAGGCGTTTGCAATGATTTAAATTCCAAAAGAACAAAAGAAATTAAAATTATAAGTTTTCTAAAATAAAGGATCATCTAAATTTTAGTCAAGCTGAAGGAAGCATTAGGCTGTCTTGGACCCAACATTTCTATGTTCATATATTTAATGGTAAGTTGCTCATTAACGACTCTAACATCAGTCTTCAAAAGAGTTCTGTTGCATATAAATACCAGGTCAACATTACTTTCTTTCAGCACTCTGAAGAAAACATTACAACATATTTCGACTGTATGGAGACATCAGCTATTGAGAGAGATCAGCTCTCATTTTAAAGGTCTTTCCTTTATAAGTTACCTGTCTTGTCTTTGTTGTTTGCATTTTCATTGCAGCAGGTCTACAAATGAAATGCTTTTTATTTATTCTGACTTAGGTGCATTGCACTGTTTAAATAGAATACCATTGTCTTTCATTAATTCTAGAAAATTCTCTTCAAATATGGCCTCTTCAATCACTATTTTATTTTTTGTCTGCTTTTGGATCCCTTATTTCTAAAATTTCTATTTGATTCTTTTCCAAGCCTGTCTAATAAATTTTGTTTGCTCCTCATATATAAAGTTCCTTTTTATTTCTAGAGGTAAACATAATATTACTGTCTTTTACTCTTTTGTATCTATTAAGTTCTTTGAAATTTTAGTGAACATAATTCTTCATGTGTTTACTTAACTATAACATGCACGTATATAAATACATATAATTATTTGTTTATTGTATATGTATGTATATGTCAATTATGAACTTGGATTTTTTTGCAACTCTTATCTTTGAGAATATGTTGAGACCTGAGTATAAATTCACTTTTTTCCAGATAAATTTTGTTTTCCTTCTTCCAGATATCTAACTAATGTCCCTATTAACCCAGCAACATTCATACCAAATTTTTAACTTGGAAATTTCTAGGTTTTTCCAGTAGTTAAATTTCCAGTTCTCATAAATTTTGAGAGTTTTAGCTTGTGTTTAAGAATTTTTGAGCAAGAAGGTCCTGCGTTTGTTTGTGTTAGTTTTTCTGCTCTTTCCATTCCTTGGCTGTACCAATTCAGGAACATATCTTGATAGTCACTCTCTGAAGGAGGGCTTTGTTTTGTTTTTCTCTTACATACGTCGAGTATGCTGATGATCTGGGTTTCCAGATTTCTCAGGGGTCTAAAATCGAAACCTCTTGCTAACCTGTTTGCACCACAGGCTTTATTGTTACAATGAATATTAGAATAGATTAGCAGATACCACTTGAGCGAACATGAGCTTCCATTAACCTTCTCCTATGAAGTCCGACTTTCTTATTTTTGCCATGGAAATAATTTCCTTGTATTGCCTCTGTCACAGGCAAGCATTTACACATCAAGCTAATACTGTCCCAGAATTTCTGAAAGTTCTATAAAATGATGGATGACTGTGTCTTTAGACTTAGAATTGGTGCCAATGTACACTCAGGACATGTGAAGACATTGCGATGGGTATATATGACTTTAGGGGTTTTGCATCTTATTTTCATAATTGAGATTTGCTACATTTTCCTGTATTGATTTATCTTTGCCTGGTTTCAATGTCAAGGAAAGTCACCTTACCAAACTATTTAACATGTACTCTTCCTTTTCCTGTGCTGTATAGTAGTTTCTACAATGCAGATATTACCACTATTTTTAAATATAAGGTTTTGACTATATAGAAACTTAACTCACGTTGTGTAATGTGAAAATCCCTGGAGTGACTGTGTGTATAATTATTTCAATCCACGCTTTCCAACTTCTCGATCCTAGGAGAGTATATACAAAAGGGAATCTTCTACTTGTTTACGTATGACTCAAAATCAAGCTTTTTCCATTTACTTTTGAATGTATGGCATTCTCTGGTTGTCATCGTTGTTTCATAGCTTAAAAAAGTTTCTCTTGGATCACTTCCCTTTTAAAAAAGCACCTAGAAAGTTTCCTTTTCCTTTGTACAAATAAGAATTATTTGCATTTATCCAACTGTATTAACTAGCGCTAGTCAGAAATTTTTCCATATTTTGTGTTTTCCTTCATTTTTTATCCTGTTACAGTATAATCTCAACAAAAACATTTTTATAAAACTTCGTGGGTGATGAATTCCCTCAGTCTTTATATATCTATAACTATTTCAGTACCTCCCTTTACTTGAATGATTATTTAACTAGGTTTAGATTCTCCATGGAAAATCCTTTTCTCTGAGCTTTGTGAAGTTTGCTGCAGTGGTGAAAGCATGATCCTTGACTCCAAATGGCTGGTTTGACTTTGGCTCCTGTTCATACATAACTGTTAGGTCTTGGATGACTCATTCACTATCTGTGGCTTCAGTTTCTTCATTTGTAACATGGCAAAATTCATTGCATCTACTTTAGTTTAGTTGGGAGCGGTAACTACATTTTAGCTTGATGGCCTCCTGAACACTATGAACTGGGGCCATTGACTAGCTTCTTGTTTGCTTTTGGGAATATCCTGTGAAAATAGACCCGGAATTTAAGAAGTTATCACTCCAATCACTCCAGAGGTACAGTTTGCCTAGTTGCGGGTAAAAGGAACAATTCCATTTAGCTGACTTCATTAGTAACAAAGTTCCTAAATCATACGATGGTACATAATAATTTCCTTGAGTACTTTATAGTATTTTTATCCATTTCTATGAGTTTCCTATCTCATAGGAATAACATTGACTTTAGAAAGATTGACAATCAACGACATACAGGTAGTGAAATGCATCCTTTTCGTTTTTTTAATTCCCCCGAGAATGAATGGACGGTTGACATACTGTTAGGTACACCGCCTGTCAATGCTTCCCCTTTAGCTTCCAGTTGGAGGATGATTCCAATTTAAAGGAATTCCACGGAGACGAGTGTTCTTTAAAGGTCTGCTGCTTTTGCCATTAAACTTCCACAAACATGAATAAGGTGGCATTATCTATTAAAAAGACTCGTTTCCCCGGCCGGGTAGCCATTCTGTGCAGTTAGAAAATACGTAATCTAGTTTATTTCAACCACTTTTCATACAGTGAGGAAAAGAAATGAGTTATGGCTTGAAAACACAGGGGGGAAAAACCCCAAAGGCTTCAAGGTACACCAAGGCTGGGCAAATCAAATCCCTAACAAAATTGCTCTGGCAGTTCAATTTACCCTACACGTTATGTACAGATGGCTTGCCAGTGTTATTAATGAGAAGAATTTTTAGATAATATCTGAAAATACGTCCCAGATTATTTTCCACTTGGGTGTATGTTAGGAAATGCAGTGAAAATCATAAACAAGAAGACTGATTGAATATGTTAAATGTGCTGGTATTCATTTCCTGTCTTTTATGCATGGGCAGGGAGGGAAAAAATCCCTTTTGCTCTGTTTGTTTAGCCCCTACGTGTATTCATTTCCATACAAAGTACAGATCCTAAGTGACGATCCCTTATTTCAAGGCTACATTCTTTTATGCCTTTAGAAGTTGGCACACACAGAATCACGGCATTAAACAGCTAATGCCTTTGATATAATCAGTTGCAATCGGTTTAAGAATCTCTAAAATATTTTGAAAAAATAGTAATTTGGAGGGGAAACGATTCATCATCTCTTCCTGGAGGCAATAAGTAAGTGCAGTTGGGCAGAGCAATTTTCAAATGTGGGCTTTGCAAAATCTTGAAAGAAATCTGTAGTGTAACGTAGAATATTTCAGGGATTTTCTCTGAACAGCCATTTCCTACATTTCTTAAATATTTTGAGACAATCTTCTCAGTTAATCTTACCTCTCCTGCGCCACTAACCCTCCTGAGAGTCCATATGCTGTTATTTATTATGTGTTTTATGTTGAAAGTATACCTAATTGATAAGCTAGTCTTTCATGGTTGAAATGGTGCTTTTTAATTTACTTGTGGAGGCTCCAACCTAACACTGAATCTGTCTTTTCCCCATAAAATAAGTTTCTTTATATGGCACACTGGTGCCTGAATTTCTGTGAACTTTGCTGACTCCTTTTGTGCAAAGGATTTTGTCACAGGAGTCAGTGAAAGGCTATATAGCACTTAGGGTATAAATATACTCACATTCTTCATTTTTCTAAAGGAAATGAAAATAGACTCCAGTCCTCACTGGCTGGATTAGCAGGGAGCCCCGCACAGTGTCCCTCCTTCTCCTATGGCTCCTCTCCTGGGCATGATCTGAGAACCCCTATTCATGCAGGAATTGAACACTAAGGCACAACTCCATTATTCTCCCTCTCAGGAGGGGACCATCTTTATAATCTATCGTCGTTCTGTAACTGCTGTTGTTTTTTTGGGTTTAGTATGAAGCCAGTGTTGAGCACTAAATTCTCCACCATCTGGAGCCACACCACAGATCAGTGCCGTTGAGTCTCCCCTCCCAGATCTGACACCAGGCTGTCCATATCTTTTTCTAGTTCCATTCAAACTCCTGCCTTTAACTTTATTTCAATGAGCTTTTATTTCTGCTCCTGGAAAATAGATTTTGCTTATTCCCTTATAATGTTTAAATTTTGAAACACACCTAATTTATTCTTTTTTCCCCCATGAATACCTTCTACTCCGTTATGATAATTTATCTTCACAAAGGTTGCTAAATAGACACCACCCCCTTCTCAGCACTTTCACTTTAGAAAATAAACAACCCCTCCAGACTCAAGCAGAAACAGAAACATCAGCAGGGTGTGCTATTGCAGATAACAGATGCAGTGGAGAGATTTGACGCTGAAAATAAATCGATCGGATTAAAGGAATTAATCAAATCTTTTCCTTAAAAGCTTGAAAAGTGAGTGTGCAGAAACCTTATTAGGCATAATTACTCTGATGAAAAAAGTTACAATTAACATGCTTTCCTTAACTGTTCTCCAAGTCTTCTTAAAGGACATATACTTAAATAAGAGGTCTCAGCATATGAAATTGACCCTTACGTCTGTAAATTTATCCTAGAAATGGTGCTGCATACCTCATTGCTGAATATTTGTAAGTCCCCTGTGAAGGACTCCCCTTGGGAAGCTGTGCACTGATGCCAGTGTCTTGCCCACTCTTCAAAGCAATTTTAGAACTCTTTTCCCGATTGGCCGTCAGAGCTGCCATCACACTACCCTTGATTTCCTGAATGTCATCAAAATCTCTTCCTTTCAATATTTCTTTCATTTTGGGGTAAATAAAAAGTCATTTGGGGCCAGATCAGGCAACTAGGGGGGGGTGTTCTAATACAGTTCTTGGTTTACTAGCCAAAAATTCCTTTCCAGCATGTGCTGTGTGAGTTGGTGCATTGTCTTGATGCAAGAGCTATGAGTCATTGGCCAAGATTTTCAGTTAACATTTTCCTAACTCTTTCTCTATTGTTATGTTTACTTGGTCTGCTTTTCTTCTCATAGTCAGTGATGATTATACAAATAAAGTAGGAAACTCTGCCCTCAAAATCCCCATAAGAATTCAAATGATACTTGTGGCTTACAGTAAACTGAAATCTTAAGGCTTTTCCACAATATCATATCAGATTTATTCCAGCTTACAAATTTTTATTTATAAAATCTGAATATAGTAGATCTTTATAGATCTTTATACTTATTCATCTCAAATTTCAGGCTTTAGTTTTTAATCATTATTTTAATTTGCAGAGGTCTACTTGAATTCTGATTATGCTTTCCATTATAATGTAACACTCATTTTCTAAAACTAGAGAAGTAACCTGTGTGTTTTAGTCAAGTTTGTGACCAAAGATTTAACCTTAAAGAACCTAGAGGTTTCAACAGATATGGAATCAGATGGATTACTTGTTTAAATAGCACCCCCACAAAACAATGCTTTGACAAGAAAATATTAAAATCAATTAGGATTTATTAATAAATTTTCCCTCTTATTTACCTGGAAATTTACTCTTAGATTTCAGACTGAAAGAAACATAGATAAGTATAAGTTAAAACACACCAGGCATGATAGATGTTAGTAGAAAATGGATAGAGAAACAAAGAATTATGTTTAGTGAGACCCATAGATTTATCCATCAAATTATAACAGTTAAACTGAGAATACAGCAAAAGTTTCATTCCAGAGAAAGTATTTAAAACATCAGTATTCATTGATTACTATTGTAGAGCCTTATGTTTAGACCTCCACACAGACATCTCAAGCTTTGCATTTCCTGTTCAATGGAAATTGATCTGTGTTACAGGAGAGGCAGTAGAGTGCACTCAGTATAAGGGTCAACTAACTCTCTTTTATTTATAATCTGGTATATAAGCTGTTATTTTATAGAAAACATATACCTCCTTTTTACCTATTTTATTTTATAATAGAGAATACAATTTCAGCTTTATATGAATTTATGTTACTGTATATATTTAGCTAAGAATTCCTCGTGTCTTTACTTTTTTCCCCATTTTCTAATAAAATCCCAACTTCATTTACCTTATGTTGTTATATCCAATAAAAATTATTGATAAAAACTCTTGGTTTTTGTTCAGAAATGATAATACTGTGTTACTATGACGTGAAGTTTTCCTTTCGTGGAAGTAGAAATGTTCCTATTTTGACTTTTATGTCTCAGTTCTCACTTAAACACATAAGTCACTGAAATGATGTAATTGTATTAAAAGTTCTCAAAAAATAGAAAAAAATTGTAAACCCAAAGGAAAACGTCATGTTCTTATGTCTAAAATCAGATGTGGTACCCTCCGTCGTGTAATGATATTACGTAGTGTTGAGAGATAAATTGCTGTCCAGGGATATATAAATATGCAGGTGTCGACCTCCCAAGGGACAGAGACTATTTGTGCCAGGCAAGTGCTACATTAATTTTAGTGCTGATTCATCTCCTGACCGGTAACTGGAAAACAATATTTTTAAAAAAATAACGTAAGTTTCCTTGATCCATAGCCTTTATTATTTATGGACTTATTTTAATCTGTAAAATTTAAGAGCAAAGCAGTTAGAATCTGTGATATCCAAAGCCAATTTTTATTTTTCCTTCTGGACAAGGAAACTGAACTTAACACTACACTTTTACTTCCTCTTTGAAATATCTTTTAAAAGGCATGCATTTTAAGATACAGAGTCTACCTTCTTAAGACCTTATAAACAGTGGTCAAATACGTACATTCAAGATTCCTATCACTTTTCACCTTCACCGTTGCAATTTCCCCCACTGAAAGCCCAACCCATTCCATAACATAGGTACCAATAGAATGTTTTATCAAAAATGCAACTTTTACTATGGCATGTTTTTGTTAAATGCCTTCATTTCCTATGTGTAATCAAGGTCTGTCTTAACCTTGTCCCTCAACCATGCTAGTTTTATCTTTTTCTAACTATACACTTTAATAATAGGATACTAAGGTAGTCACACAGTTACACATCCATCCACACACATTCTACGAACCACAAGCACATATTTACACTTTGAAGATTTGTTAACTTTTTTTTTTTTTTTTTTTAGCTGGAGCCTCAAGCTATCCCCCTGGGTAGAGTGCCATGGCATCACAGCTCATAGCAACCTCCAACTCCTGGGCTCAAGCGAGTCTCCTGCCTCAGCCTCCCAAGTAGCTGGGACTACAGGCGCCCGCCACAACGCCCGGCCATTTTTTTT
>CAUYQV010079536.1:0-11193 GCA_963574575.1 Galagoides demidoff
TTTTTTTTTTTTTTTGAGACGGAGCCTCAAGCTATCCCCTTGAGTAGAGTGCCATGGCATCACAGCTCATAGCAACCTCCAACTCCTGGGCTCAAGCGAGTCTCCTGCCTCTGCCTCCCAAGTAGCTTGGACCACAGGCACCTGCCACAATGCCCGGCCATTTTTTGGTTGCAGCCATCATTGTTGTTTGGCAGGCCCAGGCTGGGGATTCGAACCCGCCACCTTAGGTGTATGTGGCTAGAGCCTTAGCCGATTGAGCCACAGGCGCCGAGCCTAATTTTTCTATTTTTAGTAGAGATAGGGCCTTACTCTTGCTCACGCTAGTCTCAACTCTTGAGCTCAAGCAATCCTTCTGGCCTCAGCCTCCCAAGTGCTAGGATTCACTTATATTTTCAATACTGACATCTCACAGGTCTTGTTCTACTTCATAGGTACAGAACAAAGATATATCACTGAAAGATATAACACTGAATATTTCAGCTGTATTTTCACTCTCACTGTCCTGAAGATGAAGAGAGAAGAAAACATGCTTTGCTTTTTATGTTTAAAGGACCACAAATCTTAAAGCAGGCGTCCTCAAACTACGGCCCGTGGCTACATGTAGCCCACCCAGGACATTTATCCAGTCCGCTGGGTGTTTTTGCTGCCGCTGCCTGTCTTGCTTAGCAACTGACTCACGCCGGGGCCCATAGTCCGGCCCTCCAATGGTCTGAGGGACAGTGAACTGGTCCCGTTTAAAAAGTTTGAGAACCCCTGTCTTAAAGATTTGAGATCTTGCCAATTTCTTATTCTGAAATTTAAAAAGCTCATCTTCTCCCTCAGTTCCACCTGAAATAAGGAAACTCATACAATACTACCTAACACATTGTATAGGTAGTATTATCTTGGATAAAACTCATGAAGAAAGTATTAGTATCATTCCTATTGAACAATGCATCTAAAGCTTAGAGAAATGAAGTATTTTGCTTGAAGGAGACAGAATGAGGGTTGGAACCCAGGTTATCAGGCTCTAATACAAGACTATCCACTACTAGTATTTCCCATAGTGTATGTACATCTTATTGGAGACACATAAGATACTTTTAGATGATGCATAAACTTTTTTTTTTTTTTTGAGACGGAGCCTCAAGCTATCCCCCTGGGTAGAGTGCCATGGCATCACAGCTCATAGCAACCTCCAACTCCTGGGCTCAAGTGAGTCTCCTGCCTCCACCTCCCAAGTAGCTGGGACCACAGACGCCCGCCACAACGCCCGGCCATTTTTTGGTTGCAGCCATCATTGTCGTTTGGCAGGCCCGGGCTGGGGATTCGAACCCACCACCTTAGGTGTACGTGGCTGGCGCCTTAGCCAATTGAGCCACAGGCACCAAGCCGATGCATAAACTTTTAATTACACATTTATTCTTTATTTTTTTTGAGACAGAGTTTCAGTTTGTTGCCCTCGGTAGAGTGCTGTGGCATCATAGCTCACAGCAACCTCAAACTCTTAGACTCAAGCGATTCTTTTGCCTCAGCCTCCCAAGTAGCTGGGACTACAGGCTCCTGCCAAACAGCTGGCTTTTTTTATTAAGAGACAAAGTCTTGCTCTGGCTCAAGCTGGTTTCAAACTCCTGAGCTCAGGCAATCCACCCTCCTCGGCCTCCCAGAGTGTCAGGATTACAGGTGTGAGCCACCATGCCCAGCTTATATATTTTATTCTAACGTACATTAGAAATACTGATTTTCCATTCATTAAATAAAAATTGCCTTTGAAAATTAATTTTAGGGTGGTGCCTGTGGCTCAGTGAGTGGGGTATCAGCCCCATATGCCAAGGGTGGTGAGTTCAAACCCAGCCCTTGCCAAACTGCAACAACAGCAAAAAATAAATAAATAAGTAAAAATAAAGTTAAAAAAGAAAGAAAATTGATTTTGATTTTTTAAAGAGAATAATATAAAGTAAGCAACAGTAACAGTTTATAATTACTGATGATAAATTCTTCACAATTGTAGCCAGGTACAGTGGCTCATGCCTGTAATCCCAGCTACTTAGGAGGCTAAAGTGGGAGGATCATGTAAATCTAAGAGCTATGATGATGTCACTGTACTCCAGTCTGGGTGACAGAGGGAGAATCCATCTCTTAAAAAAAAAAAAAAAGTCCCGAAGTTGCAGATAGTGGCATGGATATAGATAGAAGGGAGCACTTTTACACTGTCAGCGGGACTGCAAACTCCTATAGCTTTTTTGGAAAAAAAGTATGGAGGATGCTCAAAGAACTCAAAACTCAAAATCCTCAAAGAATCCTTTCATTTGATTCTACAATCTCATTACTAGGCATCTACTGGAAGAAAAAAAATCATTTTATGATAAGGACATTTGCACTAGATGGTTTATAGCAGCTCAATTTACAATCATCAAGATGTGGAAACAATCTAAAAGCCCATCAACCCGGGAATTAATAAACTGTTGTATATGTACACCAAGGAATCCTATTCAGCCCTAAAAAAGATGGAGACCTTACATCTTTTGTATTAACCTGGATGGAGTTGAAACACATTCTTAGTAAGGTATTGCAAGGATGGAAAAGCAAGTATTCAGTGTACTCAATACTAATATGAAGCCAATAGATGACCTAATACATGCCCACACAAGGGAAAAACTCACTTCAATTTAGAATGGGAGGAAGGGAAAAGGGGAAGGGGAAAAGGAGGAGGGTGGAGGGAAAAAGGTCAGGGGAAAAGGGAAGGGGGAGGAGGATTGGTGTGCTCCCACTTAATGGGCACAATGTAAAGGTATATGGCATACCTCCTGGGGGCAGGACATTACTACAACAGGGACTCTACCTAACAAATGCAAACACTATAACCTAATTGTTTTTACCTTCACATAAATCTGAGGGAAAAAAAGTCCAGGCCCAGTGGCTCACACCTATAATACTAGCACCCTGAGAGGCAGAGGCAAGAGGATCACTTGAGCTCAGGAGTTTGAGGCACCTATAGTCCCAGCTACTTAGGATTCTCATTGTCCACAATATGTTTACTTGCCTGTTCAACCTTAGTATACAAATCAAGCTGGAAGAAAACTCCTGACAACCTCAAGAGAAACAAGTTTTACAAACTAGAGTGCTTTGTTTTATATAATTCTTCGTCTTTACACTATATGGTCTAAACACTGTTCTTAAAGATCAGTTTCCTTTATTCACCATCCCCTTCTGTGTGGCTATGTGATGCATTTGTAATACCAGGTAATTATTTGTCAGCGTGCATTCCATTTCTCTGCACCCCCTCCCCCATCATGTCATATCATGGTTGATTAAAAAAATTACATGTAGCAAAATCTGCTTTTTTGTGGTGTATTGTTGTACGGGTTTTGACAAATGCACAGAATTATGTGTTTACTACCATAGTTCCATACAGAATATTACCTCCCCCATTATTCCCATGGCAACTACGATTTTAATCCTGCTTTCTCAGCACCAACCAGGAGGTGGCACAGTTTCTCTCTGAGAGGCAGCCCTTACCAAGTAACCGAGCCTGCTGTGCAGCATGTCTCTAAGGAGACAGCTCCCTATTCCTCACATCCCATGTGTCATCTTCCCCTGCCTATGGTTAGAAGGGTCATGAGATTAAGTTTCTTCTTCCCTGAAATAGGTGAGTTTGGCTGGAAGCCTCAGAATCTCATACTCCAATTGAATAAGCAGGATGATTCAACAGAGAGAACAGTCAACAAGGCAACTCATAGCTATCCTTTGATAAAATATTCACAGTAAGGACACCAAAGAGAAATGAGAAAAGTGGAGGCCAAAACCAAATCAAGGCGAAGGAGGGAAGATGAGCACAGGCACTTTATTCAGGCCAGTACTTGTTTGGTATTGGTAAATGGAAAAGACTTCTGTGAGAGGAAACTAATAGTAGAGAAGGGAAAGGATTTCCAGGTAAAGGAAAAAACCCCAGCACAGGCAGGTTAGAGTAAGACATCCCTGATGTACAATGTTCTAGGCAGAAGATATGTTAGAAACTTGGTAACATTTCAAATACCCAAGTATGGTACTTATCATTCAGTAAACACAGGGCATTCCAACAAGCAAATAGCTATGCTATGTGGTAGACATTTGGAGCAGTACATTATCCGTGTGTGGTTAGGTACAAACTCTTCTTGATAAATTCCAAATTATAATTTGGCTAGGCAGAGTGGCTCATGCCTGTAATCCTAGCACTCTGAGAGATCGAAGTGGAAAGATCACTTGAGCTCAGGCATTTGAGACCAGCCTGAGAAAGACAGAGACATTGTTTCTACTAAAAATAAAGAAAAACTAGCCAGGTATGGTGGCAGGCACTTATAGTCCCAGCTATTCAGGAGACTGAGGGAGGAGGACTGCTTGAACCCAGGAGTTTGAGGTTGCTGTAGGCTAGGCTTATGCCATGGCCCTATAGCTTGGGCAATAGAGTGAACCTGTCTCTAAAAAGAAAGATACAAACAACCAAGCCCCACCTACTTAAATTCATCTAAATGCTCTTTCTTCATAACAGGCTAGTTTTCCACTTATTCTATACACAATAAAACCAGTCTAAAGTATATCTGGATGTCTGCATTCATTGATGCTTGATGCTGTAAAACCAGTCTGAACACCTGACTAAATCTGACCCCACAACCCCTGAACATAGCTACTACTAGGAACCCCTAATATCTTGCTGAGTATTTTATATCTGCTATCATATTTAATCCTCTAGAGAACTCTGTAAGGTATCATCCTACCACTTTAAAGGTAAGATTGAGTACCAGAGAAATAAAGCAAACTGCCTAAGGACACAGAGCTGTCTCATCTGCCTCTAGAGCTTCTATTCTTTCTACTGAACGACACTGCCCTACTCTACTCCCCACCTTCCCTGGGAATACTTCTCTAGGGTTCTGACATTGGTCTTTCTCTCCTCTATATTTAAGCTCTCTCCATGGGTGATCATCACCCACTGACAAGACTTTACCACTTCAATGCCAACAGCTCCACAAACCCCTCTCTGCAGGAAGGACTTTTTGCTTCAGTCCAATCCTATATATCCAATTCCCTTGGTAGACAACTCTATGTGTCCTTCTCGGGTACCTCAAACTCAGCATTACCAAGACTAACATTTTGCCCCACCCTGCTTTTTAGTCTGACTTTTTTTTCTCCTAGTAGGGCCATTACTCTTTTTTTTTTTTTTTTTTGAGACGGAGCCTCAAGCTATTCCCCTGGGTAGAGTGCCATGGCATCACAGCTCATAGCAACCTCTAACTCCTGGGCTCAAGCGAGTCTCCTGTCTCCGCCTCCCAAGTAGCTGGGACCACTGGCACCCGCCACAACGCCCGGCCATTTTTTGGTTGCAGCCATCATTGTTGTTTGGTGGGCCCAGGCTGGGGATTCGAACCTGCCACCTCAGGTGTATGTGGCTGGCGCCTTAGCCGATTGAGCCACAGGCGCCGAGCCAGGGCCATTACTCTTAATCTAAATTTTCAGCTTTAATTTCTGGTGCTAATTTCAATGTGCTACCAACTCCTATCAGGTTCTTTCACAACATCTTCCCATCTGTGCCATCTTTCTCCTTCCCTCCTATAGATCCTTCATACCTTCCTTCTGGACCCCTCTAAAAACCTGCAAGGTGGCTTTTCTGCTTCTCCTAGCCCAGTCCACCCATCAAAGTTGCCCTTTGTATTAATCCTATTACAATATCAGTTTATTCAGGTCATCTCCAGGCTAATGGCTCCTGGAAAGCTTCCCCAAACTCCCCCACCAACCTGGATGCTGATTTCTGAGCATGCCTAGCCTCTGAGAACACCATGGTTCTAGAAAATAAAATAATATCAAATTCAGGGGAACCGCCTACCTTGTGCCTTTCATAAAAAATTGCTACTTCCTGCCATCATCTCCTAAAAGAACTAGTGGAGTACATTAACCCCAGTTAGAACCTTATTGTTAACTGGGGTCTTGCCACATGGAACTCACATTGTATTCCCACAGAATCCTTAACATCTCACCTGTCTTTATTCCCACATAGTCTGGGAAGTTCTAGATTCATCTGGGAACTGTACCAGATTCATTTCGGGGGTTATGAATACATAGTATAAGTCTTGGTAAGCAGGCTTGGGAAATTACTAACTCCAAACCATAATAGTTGATACTAAAAGAAAAGTAATGAATGAACAATGTGCACAGTGAGAGCCATGAGCACTACTCACCCTTCCGGTTCATCCCCATCTGGAGGCATTTGAGCAGGCGGCAGTACTGGCACCTGTTTCTCTGTTTCCGAGACATGACACAGTTCTTGTCACGACTGCACCGATACACCCGTTTGTTGCAAATGCTCCGCTTGAAAAACCCTTTGCAGCCCTCACAGGAGATGATCCCATAGTGCAAGCCTGTAGCACGGTCCCCACAAATGAGACAGGTTCGTTGTTCAGCCCGATCATCTGGAACAGAAACTGCACATGCTGCAGTTAGAGCACAATTGAAATTAATGGCTGTAAGCCTGCAATTACTAAAATGAGCAATCCTGCCCTGAATAGATTAAGAACTTCAGGCAATGGGGCAAATAGGGAGCTCATCTTTGGAACTTTTGTTGTAGGAACAGATCCTGCATCTATCTGCAGATACGACAGACAGCCTATCTAAAAAAATAATTCCCACTCTTCCTGAGCTTCACCATACCTTGGACCAATATCTAAGATAGAAACCTAGGAAATACCTTTTATTTTTCTGCCTCTCTTACCATCCTCATCCACAGTCCATCAATTCTATAAGGAGGTAAGTATTGCTGACAACAAATGTGAATGCCTAGCACATGGTATACACCCAATAAATGATAGGTATACTGTTAACAAGTGAAGAAGTTTTTTTTTTTTTCCAGGTTACACTGATTGCATTTGTTAGGTAAAGACCCTCTTACAATTGTGTCTTGCCCCCAAAAGGTGTGTCACACACTAAGACCCTACCTCCTTCCCTCCTTCCCTCTCTCTGCTCTTCCTTTCCTCACCGCTCCCTCCTTCTTTCTCTCTCTCTGCTCTCCCCCACCCCCGCCATGTCATTAACAGTCCTCATATCAAAATTGAGTACACAGGATTCACGCTTCTCCATTCTTGTGATACTTTACTAAGAATAATGTGTTCCACTTCCATCCAGATTAATATAAAGGCTGTAAAGTCTTCATTTTTAATGGCTAAATAGTATTCCATAGTGTACATATACCACACCTATTAATCCATTTCTGGGTTGGTGGGCATTTAGGCTGTTTCCACATTTTGGCGATTGTAAATTGAGCTGCAATAAACAGTCTTGTGCAAATGTCCTTATGATAAAAGGATTTTTTTCCTTCTGGGTAGATGAACAGTAATGGTATTGCAGGATCAAATGGGAGGTCTACCTTGAGTTCTTTAAGGGTTCTCCATACTTTCTTCCAAAAAGGTTGTATTAGTTTGCAACAAGTGAAGAAGTTTTAGCCATTCCCAGCTAAGGCAGCTATCCATCCATCCAATAAGATTTACTGAGCAATTATTCTATTCTAGGCACTGTCCTAAAGCATTGAAACAGCAGTGAGCAAAATCTCGGGTGAAGCTTACATTCTAGCAGAATATCTATTCTATATCCAGGCCCTATGCTAGGACATAAATAAATCAGCATGATCCCCATAGTCAAGGAACTTGCTGACTAGCAACAAACAAGTTAGTCAAGAAGGAAATTCAGGGTAGAATACAACTCTCCACTTCTTCCTTCAAACTATACTTAACTTGCACCTAAGCCAAATGCAAACAAACAGGCACATAACAAAAAGCACCCTGGTAACTGTGATATGAGGTTTTGCCAACAGGTATAAGAAACCTCCAGGAGGGCCAGAACAGTGGCTCATGGCTATAACCCTTGCTTTCTGGGAGGCTGAAACAGGAGGACTGCTTGAGGCCACGAGTTTGAGACCATCCTGAGAAAGAGTGAGGCCAAATCTCTATAAAAAATTAGAAAAACCAGCTGGGTGTAATGGTATAACCTGTAGTCCCAACTACAGGTTGGGCTGTAACAGGAGAATCATTTAAGCCTGAGTGTGAGGTTGCAGTGAGCTACGATGATGTCAGATGACAGAGTGAGAATGCTGCCCCCCACCCCCCGCCAAAAGGCCTCCAACCTCCAGGGAAGGTTTATCAGAGATTTGAACCTCATTCCTGAGCAAGAGGCAAAGTATAATAATTAAGTACTTCACTGTAGAGCACATGAAAAAATGGTATATTAGTTTCCTGTGCTGCTATAACAAATTGCCATAAACCGAATGCCTTAAAACAATAGAAATTTATTCTTTCACAACTGTGGAAGCCATAAATCCAAGATCAGTAGCACTGCACAGAAATGAAGGTATTGTCAGAGCCAGGCTCCCTTTGGAGTCTCTAGGGGGAATCTATTCTTTGTCTCTTCCAACTTCAGGTGACTGCTGGTGTGTGGCCAATTGCTACCTCCACATGCATATCACCTCTGTATGTTTTACTTCTTCTCTTTATCAAATCTTGTTGTGCTATCTTATGAAGACAGTTGTGATTACATACAATCCAGAATAATCCCCTAACTCAAGATTCTTAATGTAGTCACATCTGCAAAGACCTCTTTTCCTTATAAGGCAACATTTATAGGGGCCAGGCATGAGGCATGAGGATCTGATGATTTCTGCAAGTGGAAGTAATACTGCTGACTACAAATGGCAATCATAAAGATTTATCTCAAAGTTGGAATAAAGGCTCCATAATGCAAGGCCACCTTCCTTTTCTCCATCCTTCCTTTATGGACCACCATGACCCTCATTTAACATTGGCTTCAAGTGCTTTTCTTTCCAGGAATGTTATAATCACATTAGGTGTGGACCTGAGAGGAGAGGGAGGAGGAGGATGAAGAAGAAAACAATAGCTAACATTTATTAAATGTCTGTTGTAGCCCAAATACTGTGATAAGTACTTTATTCATGGGATATAGATACTATTATACCTCCCACTTTATAGATGAGAGAAATTAGAGAGGTAAAATAGGTTAATTTTTACGAAGTTCACCCAGCTAGGGTTCAGATTAGAATCTTTCTAATTTAAGGGTTCACTAATCAAAGCATAATGATGTTTTTTGCTTCATTTTGTTTTAGAGATAGGGTCTCACTCTGTCTCCCAGGCTGAAGTGGTATCATCATAGCTCACTGCAACCTCAATTCCTGGGCTCAAGTGATCCTCGTGGCTCAGACTCCCAAATAGCTGTAACTATAGGCTCATGCCACTATACCCAGCCAATTAAAAATATATGTATATATTTTTAGAGATGGGATCTTGCTGTGTTGCTCAGGCTGGCCTTAAGTTCCTGGGCAACCCTCCTACCTCAGCCTCCTGAGTATCTGAGACTACAAGTGCAAGTTACCATGCCTGGCACTACAGTGAAGTACTGTATTATTATACTTGGCCTCTTGCTCAGGAATGAGGTTCAAGTCTCTGGTTAAACCTTCCCTGGAGGTTGGAGACTTTTTTTTTTTAGCAGGGAGGGAGACATTCTCACTCCGTCATCTGACAGCTTGCAATCCAGAGCAAAGGCCTCACTGAATGACAATTAAATACAAAAGGTTAAGAAACTTCTCATGTTTTGTGACACTGCTTGCTTTTCTCATGATTGTGTCAAAAGGCCACACTGAGATCAAAGACCAGAGGGGCACATTTCTCTAAGGAGCTTCAAGTCCTATAACTGCTTCTTTATCTGGCCATGGCTACTACTGTCATTTAATATTTCTATAGCATTCATCTATGCCACAGACCAGGGATTAATTCAAAAGGTATAAGAGAAAGGCTCTCTCCAGATCAATCTTGTAGCCTTTCAAAGAAACATTTGCAAAACTTTTCTCACAGTATGCAGAAAAAGAATAACAAGATCAGCTATTGTTAACTGAGCACTTAGGTGCTAGGCTCTGGTCAAGTACTTAACATATATTATTGTGGTCAATCATCACACCAAACCTAAATGAGGTACCTTCATTTTACACATGAGGAATTTGTGGCCCATGAGGTAATTGCCCAGCTAATAGGGTAGGGCTAGAACCCCCAAAGTCTATCTTTCTAACCATTACATTCTTTGGCCACAGCAAAGCAAATCTATCCATTCTTTTTTGTTTTTGTCTCACTCTGTCACCCTGGGTAGAGTGTTGTGGCTTCATAGCCCACAGCAACCTCAAACTCCCGGGCTCAAGTTATCCTCTTGTCTCAGCCTCCAGAGTAGCTGAGACTACAGGTGCCTGCCACTGTGCCCACCTATTTTTAGAGACAAGGTCTTGCTCTTGCCCTGGCTGGTCTCTAACTCCTGAGCTCAAGCCATCCACCTACCTCGGCCTCCCAAAGTGCTAGGATTACAGGTGTGAGCCACTATGTCCAGCGAATCTATCCATTTTTCTTTGTCCATGTCAGTCAAGATACTTCTCCACTTAAAACAAGCAAAAAGGCTCGGCGCCTGTGGCTCAAGTGGCTAAGGTGCCAGTCACATCTACCTAAGGTGGTAGGTTCAAATCCATCCCCCGCCTGCCAAACAACAATGACGGCTACAACCAAAAAATAGCCGGGCGTTGTGGTGGGTGCCTGTGGTCCCAGCTACTTGGGAGGCGGAGGCAGGAGAATCTCTTTAGCTCAGGAGTTGGAGGTTGCTGTGAGCTACGATGCCATGGCACTCTACCCAGGGCGACAGCTTGAGGCTCTGTCTCAAAAAAACAAAAACAAAAACAAAAAGCAAAAAAACCCTCAGTCTCCCTTTATAAATGAACAAACTGAAGCAAAATACCCCCTAATGGTGCCTGGCCAGATGTCAAATGTAGATTTCTGCATCACTTATTCTTACAAAGGACTTGAAGGCCACATTGTCTGATTGGTCTTAGTGATCAAAACCACCACCACCAGCACCCCACCCCCGAAAAAAACAGGCCATATAAAGCATTAATCATAAAAGAAAACATTTATGAAATAAAACAACATCAAAATGAAGAACTTTATTTTTTATTTTTTTATTTTTTTGAGACGGAGCCTCAAGCTATCCCCCTGGGTAGAGTGCCATGGCATCACAGGCTCATAGCAACCTCCAACTCCTGGGCTCAAGCGAGTCTCCTGCCTCCACCTCCCAAGTAGCTGGGACCACAGGTGCCTGCCACAACACCCAGCCATTTTTTGGTTGCAGCCATCATTGTTGTTTGGCGGGCCC
>CAUYQV010079537.1:0-85408 GCA_963574575.1 Galagoides demidoff
AGTCTCCCACCTCAGCCTCCCACAGTGCTGGGATTACAGGCGTGAGCCACCGCGCCCGGCTGAATGACTTAATCTTCCCTGATATTCAAAACCGGGTTAAGAATTTCATTGCCTCCTTGTCTTCAAAAGATAACAATAATGATAGCTTCTGTCCACTGAGCATCGGCTGTGTCCAGGAAGGGTGCTAAGAACTCTATAATACCTAATGTCATTCTCTCCATTGTCTTGAAAAAGGGACCAAGGTTTAGGAAGGCTTATTCACAAATGCAAGTAAGTGCTTTCTCTGCACCAGACACTGCTCTAGGTACCAGGGGAACAGGGGAAAACAAAACAGACAAAACCCTTGCCCTCGGGGAGCTTATGATCTGTTGTGAGGAGAAAGATACTAAATCAAGAAGCAAGTAAACATATGGTTTGTGAGATGGTGAGATGTGATCGGGAGAAAATAGAGTAAGGGGAATGGAGTTGCCGAGAGCCATTTTACACAGGATGTTCAGAGAAGGACTTTTTAAATTAAATCATAACTGTGTACAATTATGGGGTACAATGTGGAATGCTTAAATCAGACTAACATAACCATCATCTCACTTGTTTGTTGTGGTAAGACATTTATACTGTACTCTTAATAGTTTGAAATGTACCATTGCATTATGCAAAATAGGTGAGGTCCCACCAAGTACCTTCCCTCCTCCTGCCCTCCACTCTCCCTCCTCCCCTCTCCTTCTTTCTGAACTATAGTTGTGTTTTATTATTCAAAAAGATGTCTAGGTGATGCTATATTGGTTTCATAATAGTATTGAGGAAGGACTTCTATCAGAGATAATGAGGCTCTTGGGGAAAGACTATTCCAAGCAAAAGGAGCAGCAGGTGCAAAGGCCCAGGGGCAAGAGCTTGTTTCATGCATTCAGCGAACAGTAAGGAGGACTGAGAGGGAGACAGGATGGTACAGGATGTGTGGGCAGAGGAGGACGGTGAGCCACCTTACTTGTTCAGGGCCATACAGCTGACCCATGTCAGAATCAGGATTCTAACCCTAGCTTTTAGCTCCACGGTTTTCTCTCTGCTGGAGGTGAAAGTCCTGGTGGCTGTGGGTCTCAGGCTCCTGGCCTCCTGTTCACTTCTTATCCTAGAGCATCTCCTGCAACTCTGAGCCCCAAACCTGCTGCTCAAGGCAGGCAGCCTCTGCCCTGAGGACAAACACAGGTCCCACTCAGCCATTTATTCAACAGATATTTAGATGGGAACTATGCTAGTCATCAGGAAAATTGCGGTGAATTAGAAATACTCCCTGTCCTTGTAGAGTTTCCAGTTTATTGGAGGAAAACAAGCGAACAGCTATTGTCTACTATTAATGGGAAGTGAAGCGATAGAGGAAATCTACTTCAGACAGCATCGAGGAGGGCCTCCCCGAGGAAGTGAGAATGAGACACAGCAGGTAGCCAGCACGGAGAGGGGAAGAGAAGGGCCATGCAGGAGGCGGAGACGGCAGCAGCAGCAGCTCCAAAGGCAGGAGGAGCCTGGGACCATCAGGGCAGTGAAAGGAGAATGAAGCTGATTTGCAGGGAAGAAGGACCCAGAAGGGATGAGGTTGGAGAGCCAGGTAGGGCCTGATCTTAGAGGCCAGTGAAAAGACTTTGATCTTTATCTTAAAAACAGTGGGATGCTACTGACACATTTTAAGCAGGAGTTGACTTGGTTGGGTAAGCTCATTCAGGCTGCAGCTGCAGGGGGTCTGGAGGGGACATGCAGTGTGAAGGGATTCAGTGCAGATTGTCCAGGTGAGCCGTGATGGCAGGTGGGGTAGGGGGAAGTTGGAAAGAAGTAAATGAATTCTAGAGACAGCTGGGAGGGAAAAGTGACAGTTCCTAGTGATGGATATGACCTGAAGGGAGATGGAGGTGCCTGGATGGCCTCCAGGCTTCAGGCGTGCAGAGTGGAGGATGTGGGGAATGGCTTTTGCTGTGGATGCCCGGGCTGCAGGAACCGCAGCTCCCAGTGTGTCCACATCTTCCCACACGGGCGTCCTCTAACCACAGTAATGTTCTCTGTGTGCTTTCTCCTCCAGAGGGCCAAGATTGGCCAGGGAACCAAGGTTCCAGAAGAAAAGACGACCAACACCATATCCAAGTTTGACAACAATGGCAACAGGGACCGGATGAAACTGACTGATTTTAACTTCCTGATGGTGCTGGGGAAAGGCAGCTTTGGCAAGGTACAGTGTGACTTGGTGGCTGCACCTGGTCCGGAAGGAACATCTAACAAGTCAGGCACATTGTTTGTCCCAAACAGATCAAAAGAGGACCCACTCAGGCTGTCTAAGGAGGTGACATTTAAGCTAAGACTTAAAGGATAAGAAAGAACCAGCTATGCTCTCAAAGAGCTAGCAAAGAATGTCCTCAGCAGCAAGGACAGCATCTGCAAAGGTCCTGAGGTCAGGCTTGGCGCATTCTTGGTGTCATCAGAAGGTATTGGGGCCAAAATGCCATGAGCAGGAGAAAGTTGTAGGATGTGACATTGCAGAGGTAAGCAGGGGCCGGATGACGCAAAGCCTTAGGAGCTATGCGAAGGAATTTGGATTTTATTCACAGCGCGATGGGGAGCCATTGAAAGATTCTAAACAGAGAAGTGACACAATCAGATTTGTCTTTTGCAAAAGATTAACCTGGCAGCCAAGAGAGGAAACGGTTCCTTTCAAACAGCAGCACAGTGGAAGGATGACCCTGAGACTCATAGAGTGATTCTAGATGCTCTTATAGATACCGTGAGATGCTGTTCTACTGAAGTTGAGATGGTGTTACAAGGATTCCTGACTCGTTTAGTGTTGTTTTGAGGCTTCTAATCCCTTTGTGGTCCATAAAGATGTCTGGCATAAATCTCATACCACGAACTCAGGTGTGTAAAAAATACAAATTTCTTCCCCATCTCTAGGCTTAAGCCCCCAATCTGGAAGTTATCCTTGAGTTTCCTCTCTTTCCTTCTTCTCGTCCTCCCTGCTCCTCTCCTGTACAATCCACCAGTGAACCCTAGCAGCTCCTTTAAAGCATATCATGCCTCCACTAAGCTCGCCATCATCACTGAGCCATGTACAACCCTCATCTAATATCACCTGGACAAGTGCAGAAGCTCCTAACTGGCTCCCCACCCCCGCCACAATCATGTTACTGATAATCAGTATATTGTCTACCTAGCCATAAGTAGATGTGTAGTTAAAGCTCACATTAGGTCAAGGCACTTTGCTGCCTGCTTAAATCCCTCTGATGACTTCCCACTGTGATTAGAATCAATTCTATATTATGTCCCAGGCATGTACCAGCTCCTGTCCTCTGCTTCTTCTCATCACCTGCTGTGCTCTGGGTCCAATAGTGGCTCTTGGGTTACTGAACCACACAAGGCTCCCTCTTCCCTTAGAGCTTTTGTGATGCTGTTCTCCACTCCCCACTTCCACTTTTTGAGTGACTGCTTCCTTCCTGTAATTCACATCTCAACTTAGACATCACCTCTTGTGAAGGGTCTTCCCTGACCACCTGCTCAAAGTAGCCACTCATTCATTCTCCACAACCCTCATGACTGGGTGATACTTTTCTTGTTTCTTTTTTTCGTTAGTTGATCCATCTTCCCTTTCTAAGTTCAATAAGAGGACTTGGCATGGTACATTATCCCTATAATCCCAGCAAAATGGGAGGAATCATTTGATCCCAAGAGTTCAGGACCAACCAGGCAACATAATCTCTACAAAAAATTTTAAAAATTAGCCAAGCATGGTTGTGCCCACCTGTAGACCCAGCTACTTGGGAGGCTGAGGTGGGAGAATTGCTTGAGCCCAGTAGTTTGAGGCTGCAGTGAGCTATATTTGTACCACTTTGTTCCAGCCTGGGCAACAAAGCAAGATGTAAGACTCCATCTTTAAAAAAAAAAAGAAAGAAAGAAAAGAAAAAACCCAAGAGACCTAAGAGTAGGGATCTTCTGTGTCCTGGTCCCCAATGCTGTGTTCCAATGTCTGTGGATTGCCTTTATTCTGTTTCTAGATCGAATGACTGAATGCATGGATTTTTTTTTCTGTGAGTGGTAAGGTTATCTGCTGATATGGAATAAAGGATCTGAGCTGATGGTCCAAAGTTTAAAGATCCTTGGCATGGAATGGTAGTAAAGAGTAAGGATACCCAATAAGATTGCTGAGCAGTCCTGAGGTCCCTAAGGTTAGGAAATAGGCAGTTGGCAGCATTCACACCACTGTGTGATTTTCGCTGGTAGCTCTAAGCAGCCCTCATTGTGCGGCTGGAGAAGATAGGAGATTTGAACTGAAGTGAAGATTAGCAGAATCTGTGAACCAGAAGGTTATGGACCCAAGGGAGTTAAGGATTCTGGGAAGAGAGATGCCCACTGCAGGTCCACAGAGCCTAGCCTATGGCAGGTGCTCAGGAAGAGTGTGTTGGATAAATGAATGAAAATGGTATCTAAGAAGTCTAGCAGGAAGGTGGTCATTGCCTAACTGGGGAAAAGAGGAGTTTAGAAGTCTAGGGATGAAAACCAAATGGATGATGCCAAGGTATTTAAAATATTAGGAAGAATATTTAGATTTCAAAGATAAAGCAGGGTTTCTAATACGTTGAAGCTTTGGGTAAGTTTTATGAAATTTAAATTTTATTTCTAATAAGCGGTATGCACACATGGCTCATAATTAAAATTATATTAAAAGGACAAACATCGAGAAGTCACCCAGGTTCACATCTCTCTGTGACCCCTTGCTGCAGCTGCCATCTCAGTGTGAACATGGTTAATTTAATTTGCGTCTTTCCCATCTCTGTATGTTAATTTAACATTTTTATTCTTGTCCTTGTTAACTCAGAAGTTAGTGTACCATGCACATCTTTCTGATCACTTAACAATATAGGTTAGAGAATTTTTGATGGAGGAATGAAAGTTTCAGAAGGTCTTATGGAAGGGATTGGAGATGGGGTGTGTGGGGGGGGTGGAGTGGTGGGAAAATGGATCATTGGGGAACAGTGAGAGAATGAGAGAGAATAGATTGTGTGTTTCCATGGAAACTGTTATAATAATTGAGAGTTCCGTTCCAGACTGGAGATGTAGCATCAAATAAATCATAGATGAAAACAGCAGTGTGTCATGAAAGCAAAACAGAATAACAAACACCTCTATGATCCTTTAAAACAGACAGTCATCCTTTGCAACTCTAGTTTACCAACCAAGGTTTTAAATTAATGCAGGTCTTATACTTGAACATTTTGCAGTCTGGTTAGATCCATAGATCAATCCCCTTAAACAGAAGAACACAGATGCAAAGATTTGAGATGAAAGAGATGAACCTTTGGGGTAATCTGTTTACACTTCCCCTCCCCCACACCCATTGTATCAGATCTGGCCCAGAAAAACATGCTCTTAAGCACCCTCGTAATTTGTGAAGTGACTGGGGAATGACACCAGCACTTTGCTAACTGTGAAAATGAAACAAGGGAGAAGGAGAGTGTGAGTTCCAAACCTGTAAGCTCTGTTTCAAAAACTTTAATAAGAACAATTTGGAGAGTTCATTTTCCTGAACAGGTGCAGTTGTTTACCTGGAAGGGTTATCTTACGGGGCCTGTTGCTTACTTAAAGATCGATGCCTTCTAGAACTTATGTATCATTCATTTATTATTTAATGTGGCTTCTTATGGTGTTATCCTTAATCCTCTATATTTATGATTAAACTTTCTAATTTGAACTCTGCCAACCTCTGCACCTTTTAGGAATTTAACCTCTTTAACCTCAGTGCCAGGGTGGTGGTTGTCAGATGATTGCTGGAGTTAGAATTATGCTGTGCAGGGCGGTGCCTGTGGCTCAAGGAGGAGGGTGCTGGCCCTGTATACTGGAGGTGGCGGGTTCAAACCCGGCCCCAGCCAAAAACTGCCAAAAAAAAAAAAAAAAAGAATTATGCTACACATATATAAACTGGGCAGATATGGACTGTCCTGATGGATTATACAAGTTTACCTGATGAAGTATATACATAGCTTAAATATACTTCTCTGCAACACAGACTTGATCCTCCCTACCCCTGACGTGCTGCCTTACATACCCACTAATTCATGCTAACGTTGCTTGTCTTCTGAGACTTTGTGTATGCTACTGGTAATGATTTATAGGATCCAGGTCTTTTTAAAAAGTTCTGCTGGAAAGTCTGAATGGAGGCTTTTTTATTCTCTTATACCTGTGACTCTTGCCTGCGGAGGGTATCTGCTTAATTGTGTGTCCTGGGCAGGTTGGGGGAGATCGGATGAGGCTGTGGGAGGCATCTGGCATGCTGCAGTGGACACAGATCTAACCCTAATGAGGGTTAGAAGAACCTCAAAAACGTGAAGAACCCCCAAGCCAAAGTACAAAAGGTCCATGTTAAATGAAATTTACTGGAAAATGATTGGAAACAGGGGGAAAAAATAGAAAATAGCTCAAATGTTCATGAATAATGTGAAAGTTAAAGACATAATAGTATTATCTATGAGACATTAAAAAAATAGTTTTTCCTCTCTCTCTCTCTTTCTCTCTCTCTCACACACACACCTATCTATCTAACATCGTAAGAAAGATTTTCATGACATAATATCAAGTAAAAATAAAAGCAAATCACAGAACATTATGATTAGTAATATAAAATGCACAGTATAGAAATGAATTCCCTTTACGTAATACACCCGTCGCCCCTGCTCTCACTGAACTTTTCCCCTCACTGTGTTACTATGAAAATTTTAATAGTACCAAAAGGTTGTAAGAATGCTACACTCAGCATCTGTAGTACCCACCACCTAGATTCCACAAATCACGTTTGACTCTTTTTTACTTTGCCAAGTCGATTCATCTATCCATCCCCCCTCAACCCATTTTTAGTGCACTTCAGAGCAAGCTGCAGGCATCTGTCCCCTTTACACCCAGACTGTTCAGCGTGTATATCATTTAGCCAGAATTCAATATTTTTTAATGATCATTTTAAAGATAAAATTTACCTCCAACGACATGCATGCATCTTAAGTGTATGCTTCTATGACTTTCAAAATGCATACTTTAAAACGCTGAGAGGGTATAAACATTAAACAACAACAAAAAAACCCCACTCTCGCAGATGTAAAATGCAACTCAACTGTGATAATTTGTCATGTGAAATGGGAGCCTGTGAGAGTGGGGTTTGCAGTAGTTGGAGTCAGTGAAGGTTTCCAGGAGAAAGTGACTCGGGCTGCATCTGAAGGATGAGCCAACTGTGCAGAGAAGGGAAGGAGTAGCTGAAAATCTCAGAGCATCTCTTTGCTCCCCGACCCCATACCCCAAATAGGCTTATTAATCTGTATGGCAGTCTGGGCACCTAAGCTTCTTTTATTAGGATGGATTCAACTGCTGCAACACACAGACCCCGCCCCCCCACGTCTATTGGCTCAGGCCCAACAGAAGTTCAGTTTTCATTTGGTGACAGTCTAAGACGAGCTCTCCTGGCCCCACCCACTCTCTCCATATGGTGATTAAGGGACAAGGTTCCTTTTGTCTTGCATGGCTCCATTAATCCCTCAGGCCTTGTTTATCTCTATATTCAGAGGGCGGAGGAGGCACAAGCTGCTTGTTAAAAGTTTTGGTTTTGGAAGTGGCACCAATCACTTCTGCCTACTCTCTATTAGAGAGAACTTAGTCACATGGCCTCACCTCCCTGCAAGGGAGGCTGGGAGAACAATTTGGTGAACTAACCCATGGTCTCAGGCACTTTCTCTATGGGTCAGCTCTGGTTGCAGTTTTTCCCAGTGACATAGAAGACCTTCTGGCTTTTCCCTTTAGAACTCCCAAGGTGTAGCACCCCACAAATAAAAACCTCCAAGAGCCTCTTCTCTGTGACATTTCCTTGTGTTCAAATCATGGAACATGCCAGGTGTTTAATGCTGCCTTTCCTGAGGCAGAGCTTAAGCCAGGAATAAATCAAGTAGGAAGAAGTCAGCAGCTTACGAAATTAAAAGGAAAAGGCGGAAAGTCCTTGGAAACGGGGTGCTCAGGTATTACATTTATCTCTAAAAAAATCCCATTGCGTTCTGTTGCTGTATTTGCGTCTGAGATAGTCTAAAATCAAAAGCAGAGAAGCGAGAGACAAAACCATCATGAGCTTTCTCTTTCAGGGCTTGGCTTTCCCAGATGAATGCCCAAGAGGTTGATGACATTAACTGCCTGAGGGTGTCACTGAGGAGGCCATTGGGGGTTTGGTAATGGCCCTTTCCACTAGGATACCTCTAGAGACTTACGATTTTCCTGCCGCTCTCCTAGACACTGATGTCAACTTCTCTAGCTCAAAATTCAGACTGGACAATAATAATAGCCTTGCCCAAATCGCCCAAATACTAGCCACTCATCCCCCTGTTTGGTTTTTTTTTTTTTAAACCCCTGCCTCTTTTATACTATCATAAATGCTTTGTCTTTAAATTGACTTAACAATGGCTTCCTTTTCTTCGGCTTAGCATTGCCCTAAGAAATAAAACATGTGAAATCCCAGGCTTGATAGACCAGCTATGTATTTTTTAATGTGTGTTAGGAGCATGTAATTTTACAAAGTAATTTTTCCTTGTGCTACTGGTAGTACAAGCACTTTTACTGCATTTTGTGAGGAACTGCCTTTAGACAGTATTTTTCAACCTTTTTTATCTCATGGCACACTTGAACTAGAGTTAAACTTCTGTGGCACACTTAAATTATGTTGATTAAAAAAAAAAAGTAAAAACGGAATATGCAGGCTCAGCATCCGTAGTACAGTGGTTACGGTGCCAGCCATATACACCGAAGGTGGCGGGTTCAAATCCAGCCTGGGCCTGCCAAACAACAATGATGGCTGCAACCAAAAAATGGCTGGGTGTTGTGGCGGGCGCCTGTGGTCCCAGCTACTTGGGAGGCTGAGGCAAGAGAATTGCTTCAGCCCAAGAGTTTGAGGTTGCCGTGAGCTATGACGTCACAGCACTCTGCCAAGGGCAACATAGTAAGACTCTGTCTCAAAAAAAAGAATATACTTACTATGCTTTAACTTTCTTTTGAATAATTTAATTAATGATCTTTAAAAATTTTCGTGGCACATCTAAGATCTTATGGCATAGCAGTGTGCCGCGGCACATTGTTCTAAAATCACTGCCTTACTAAGATCTTATGTTCTCTTGACTCTTGGGCACCTCAGTTACCATTGTATTTCTGAGAACTTGAGCTCTTTTGCTATAATTTTTGTGTTTGAGTTTCTCATCTTCCCTCTCCCCCATAACCTTTATGTCAGTTGAAGGGCATGTTCAACATTTCCTGTACCCTTAAAAATCTTTCTGTAGCCTGGGCAACATAGCAAGACCTTGTCTCTAAATATATATGTGTGTGTGTGTTGTGTATATATATATTGCGTGTGTGTGTATATATGTGTGTGTGTGTGTGTTAACCAGGTGTGGTGTGCATGTCTGTGGTCCTAACTACTTGGGAGGCTGAGGCAGGAGGGTCACTTGAGCCCGGGAATTTGGGGCTGCAGTGTGCTATGATGACACCACTGCACTCTAGCCTGGACGACAAAGCCAGACTCTGTGTAGAAAAAAAGTCTTTCCTGTGATCTTGACCCCCTTCCCCTAGAGCAGGGGTTCTCAGCCTTCCTAATACCACAGCTCTTTAATACAGCTCCTGTGGGTCTCGACCCACAGGTTGAAGACCGCTGCCCTAGAGCCTCACATTGCTCTTCTCTCTGAGATCTGCTGCTCCACATCTTCCCCACCCATCCTCTCCTTATCTTTTTACCCTGTGATCCCCCCCCCCCGCAACTTTCTGAAACACCTATCTCCCAGGTTAGCAGTGAGCCCTTAACTCATACCTGCGCTCCAGATCTGAGCACAAAGCTTGGCAGCTTGCTGAGGAGAGCAGGCATGTGTGGGGGGAAGAGCGTTGGAACTGAGACGGGAATCTCTATGCCATATAGGGGAGAAGCCACCACTTTTATAAGGACTCCCCACTGACAGGCATAATTAATCATTCATTCAGGAAGTATTTCTTGAGCACCTGCCTGTCTGCCAGGCACTCTTCTAGGTGCAGAGGAAATGTCTACGAACAGAATGGACTAAAATATCTGCCCTCGTGGAACTTTATTCAGGTGGTGGTAATGATGACACAGTGGCGATGATGATGAAACGACCTAACATTATTTTAGTCCTATCTTGTGCCAGGCTCTCTTACGTGGGTAACTATGCCTGTTTTGAGCCAGCCACGGACAAGTGCTTTGCATGTTAGTGTGCACCTAGTAACCTAGCTACCATTCTCACCATCTTGCAGACGAGGAGAATGAGAGGCAGAAAGTTGGAATCGCTTGTTAAAGTCACACACAGCTAGTACATGGCATTTACCAGACCTGGGTTGATTTAGATATTATGATTTGAGGCTCTCGATTGCTTGATACTTAATACTTGCGTTTCTAACCTCAACAGTCGTCACCTGGAATGTCTCTAGTTTAGCCATTTCCCCTCTTATTTTCCTTCTCAGCTAAGCAGAGTTTACATATTTTATCTTCACCCTGACCCACTGCTGACCCACTGCTGTTAGACAAAGCACAACCTCCTAGGGCTTTAGGGCTGCCGATAGTCTGTCCATCCTCATCACTCTGCACCTGTCAGTCACCTGCCCAAGGGCAGGTGCCCCCTGGAACTGTGGGTTGTCAACAGCAATTCCTGAGAGGGCCTTGAGAATGGCTTTGACTCCTCCAGCCCCTGCCCTTCTGACCTTTTCCTCAGGCTGCAGCCTTGTGGAATCCTCCGAGGCTTGGAGGCATCTGCAGTGTGTGTGGTGACTCCTTATCGACCCTCACCAACTCTGCTGCCCAAGACCACCCACGCCAGTCCCGCTCACGTGCTCCCATTGCTTTCAGCATTTACTGAGCTCATGCCCATTGACCGGGGCCGTGCTGTGGGTTTACATACATTCCATCATATTTGTTCTTACCGTAGCCCTGCAAGGTAGTTATTAATAATAATGCTTTCATTCTTGTAGGTCAGAGAGGTGGAGTAACTTGTCCAAGATCGTACAACTGGGAGGAGCAAGATGTTGAAATCTGGCTTTGTGATTTCACTTGCCACTTTCCATCTCTTCTCCACCTTGGGGTCCACGCACCTCCCCAAACAGCTAGCCCTTTTTCTTTCTTTCTTTTTTTTTTGAAACAGAAGTTAGAAAACTTCTCTAAGAACTATGTAATCACATTTGTGGGTTCCTCCTTCTTCCGTGAAAAAGAGAGTTGAAAATGACATCTTATAACTGCCTTGGTATAAAGACAAATATATTAATATCATACATTAATGCATTTTCTTCAACCTAAAAGTTTGGGGGGCGGTTCTTGTGATTTAAGAAAAAATTAACAGTGCTTTCATGAGCTCATAAAAGGATGGTTGGGCTCTCAGCACCGTGCCAGGTAGGTTTGATCTGGAAGTTGGTCCTGATTTCTGAACATCTCAGCATCTCCACAGCATATTCCTTAGCGCCCAACCTCATCTCCCAAAAGACTCGGCTGCTTCTCTGGCATGCTCTCTAGGCACAAGAGACTAATCCAGTGCTCTGAGCCCCAGACTACAGTGTCTTCTGCTGCAGCCAAGCTCAGCGTTGAATTTCAGCAGGAAGACACCACCTGGGCAGATTAAAAGGCATTTTGGTTCATACCAGTCAAAAAGGCCTCTCCTTAAGTCTTTGAGCTCCTGTTGTGGGAGTCTAGCCTAATTTTAATCTCATTAGTGGTATGTTCTCACACACACATACACGTACATACATTAGATGTGCTTATATAATCCTGCAGACAAAGGCACTCCCCTGTATTCCACCTGCTTCGCTATCTCCCTGCACCATATGGTGAGTTCCTTTATCATATAGTTCACAGATAGCACAAAATCTTTGCTACCTGTTCCCTTAATCCTCTTCCAGAGAACCTTCTGACATTTGCTGTCTGATCTTGGATTCCTGCCTTCCCTTTGGTTCTCTCCCCATTACAGCACTTCCCCTCGAGCCTTCAATCTCTCCTTCCTTCATGTGCGATTCTGACTGCAGTCCCTTTTCTGCCAACTCATCTTCTCAAATCATTGTGAGGCCCTTCTTCCACCTCCCCCAAATTTCCATGAAGTGACTTACTGTTTCTCTAGCCCCCCACGTCCCCTTCTCAGAAGATAGTATATCGCAGAACAAAGCCAGCGTCTGTTTTCCTCAATACAATTAATTCTATCAAGGAAAATACAAAAATATCAGGGATTTGAGTTTTTTTTACCACTGCCCATTTGCTGCAAGGGGATCATCAAGCCAGGGTGAGTGAAGCGGGTATTTGCTGAGAAGATGTGATGTGTTTCTGTGCATCTCACAACCAAAAGGCAGGAAGTGCAGCCAAATAAGAAAGCTTCCAGGAGCCCAGCAAGCATGTCTCCATTTGGGGAGGTGGGGACTGTTTTCCCTGCTTCTTGATAAGCTCTCTCTCTACAGACATGCTCTACCTCCCCTGACCTTCTTGTCACTTTTCAAACCCCTTTGTCTAATTCTCAAATCTAGACTAGCCTATGTATCTAAAATCCTGGGAAAGAAAAGCTGATGGGCCAGTGTAGATCAGTGGCCAAGGGGGTCGCTTTTCTAGCCATTCATCAGAAAAGACAACAAGAACAAACTCTTAAAGCAGACGTGATGTGGGCGGTTTCTCTGAAAGAAGGAAGAAAATGAATGGCCTGGCTGATACAGGCCGAGGTAGGTGTAGTTTGTAAAATGTTGCTTGATTCCTTGAGGAAGATATCACAAAGTTAAATCAAGTCCTCTTATGGAAGGACCAGATTCCTTATGTGTTATTTCAGAAATTTACCATCCTGGTAAAATGAATCCCTGGTTACTAACATCATAACCCATAATCTTTTCTACGTCAAGCATAATGGCAGAAATTTGTTCTGCTATTTGTAGAAATTTGTAATCATCTACAAATGTGTAGATTGCACATCAAATAATTTGGGTGTACAAATGTGGGTGGTTCATATGCTTAAACACGTCATAGTTTGTTTCAAACCCTCACTCTCCACCCCAGCTTCACATTATGTAGTGACCTCATTGACCACCACTGCAGAGATCGATAATATTTTTCGTCTGAGTTTTTATACTCATTGCTCATTAAAGCTTCACAGTGGGTCTTATGAGGTAGGTGCTGTTATAATCACCATTTTATAGATGAGGGAAGGGAGACTTAGAGAAATGAGAAACTTGCAACAGTGGAGACGGGTTTAAACCAGGGAGTCTGGCTCCTAAATACGTCACCACTAATCTGTACAGCATGCCTGCACCCAGACTCCCACCTTGCAGAAATCCCTGATAGCAAAGGTCTGTAACACCAGGAACAAATGGAAGCCTGGGCTCACAAGGCAGATAAGATTATACAGAAACAGTCTTTGTGCAACCTAATTGTTGAAAAGAATGACAAGCCCTTAAGCTTCCTTTCATTGTCTTTTAGTAGGAGGTGTCAATTATTAGTTTGTTTTCCCAGAAACCATCTAAAACCAAAAAAAGCAGTCTAATGAAATCTGATTCAAAGAAATTTGACTAAGCCATATATGTCACCAATATTCATTTTCTTTCTTTCTTTTTTTTTTAAGGCATTCCTGTTCTTTTTTTTTTTTTTTGAGTCTCACTGTGTCACCCTAGGTGGAGTGCTATGGTGTCACAGCTCACAGCAGCCTCCAACTCTCAGGTTTAAGCGATTCTCTTGCCTCAGCCTCCCAAGTAGCTGGGACTACAGGCACCTGCCACAATACCCAGCTATTTTTTGGTTGCAGTTGTCATTGTTGTTTAGCAGGCCCAGGCCCGGTTTGAACCCATCAGCCTTGGTGTATGTGGCCAGTGCCCTACCCACTGAACTATGGGGGCTGCCCCAGCATTCCTGTTCTTACTGTGTGTGTGGATGAGAGTGCTTAAAATCTACTCCCTCACTAAATTTCGAGTATAGAATACAGTATTATTAACTATACTTACCATGCTATCATTAAATCTCTAGTATTTACTTACAACTGAAACTTTGAACCCTTTGCCCGTCATCTCTCCATGTCTCCTACCCCACATCCCCTAGCAACCACCATTCTCCTCTCTGTTTCTTTAAGTTCGACTATTTTTTTAGATTCCAAATGTAAGTGAGATCATGCAGTATTTATTTGCCTTTCTGTGTCTGGCTTATTTTACTCAGCATAAGATCCTCCAAGTTCACTAATGCTTATTTTAGCTGAAAAGAACTCTTCAAAAGCTAGAATTGATACATATCCGTTTTGTTGATATCAGTAATGAGAGTTGATACAGTCCATAGTGTTGAAATAGCAGTTCTTTCACATTTCTTATTATAACCCAATTAAAACATGTCTTATTAGATCCAACCCGAAGTCTTCTTTTATGCCCAAGGGTTAGGCATTTCAGGTTTCAATCTCCTCTTTCCACTCCCCCCCTTCCCAGCCGGCACAGTGAGTCATCCCTGCCACTGCTATAGTGACATTTGCTTAACAATGGCAAGACCGCAGGAGCCAGAGATGACTAGGCTAAACGTGCCTCCATTCTAAACTTCGTTTCACACTTCCATGGCTTTCTGTGCTAGTGGGCAAAAATTCAACTTGATTAAATCTAAGGTGTGACATGGCATCATTTTAAAAGGTTTAAATCTTAATGTGGTCTGCCAACCTGACCTGTGAAAGGAAAAATTAGCTTATCTGGCTTGGCGCCTGTAGCTCTATAGCTAGGGTGCCAGCCACATACACTGAGGCTGGCGGGTTCGAATCCAGCCCAAGCCTACCAAACAGCAATGACAACTACAACCAAAAAATAGCCGGGCGCTGTGGTGGGCACCTGTAGTCCCAGCTACTTGGGAGGCTGGGGCAAGAGAATCGCTTAAGCCCAAGAGTTTGAGGTTGCTGTGAGCTGTGATGCCATGGCACTCTACTAAGGGTGACAAAGTGAGACTCTGTCTCAAAAAAAAAAAAGAAAAATTAGCTTATCTATCACGCAGATCTACGCTTTTATCATCTATAAAGAGATGTCTAAATACAGATACTTTTGCATAATAAATCAAGAAAGAACCGAGCTGTATAATCTGAGTTGATCTACACACTGGAAATCACTCCCCCTTCTTTTTGGTCTGGCCAACTAGAAGATTGATCTGAAAGTGATTCAGTCCTACCTGGATCCACACTATTAACTCCCACTACATATCTTTGTCCCATTAGGCCGCTCTGCAAGTTTTCCTGAAGTACGTCTTCAATTGTCCAAATTTTCCCAGTTGCCTTCTCCAAAACAAACTATCAGAAACCCAAAGCCATTTCTAGACGGCTACCTGAGTCCCTGAAACCACTTCCTATGAGACTGCTGTGGCCACTGTTAAGTATCAGGTTGAAACAGTTGTACACGTGGATATATATGCCAGGGGCTGCATGCTGATTTTTTTTTTTTTTTGGCTTACGTATGGTGTCAGATGTGACAAAAAATATGCATAAACTTTTTTTTTTTTTTTTTTTTTTGCTAATCTGCTTTCTGTCGTGTTTATGTATTTAATGTGTGGCCCAGGATGACTCTTCTTCCAATGTGCCCCAGAAAAGAAACAAGGCTGGATCCCCGTTGCTTTGAGCATTTAACCCAAAGTTTGAACTTGTCAACCTATTAATAAAATAGTGAAGGGGCTCAGGGTCCATTTAAAGTTTATTGAATGCAAAGTGTGAGGGCAGCAGTCCCAGGACGCACCTTCACCCAAGAATGATGATCAGTGCTCCTGGTATGGGGAAAAGTGGCAATCATTTATATAGGCAAAAACTGGAGTTGCAGGACAGAAATATAGCTTTTTCCATAAAAAGCCTAACATGCAGACCTAAGATTTTATTGAGTACTATTGATTGTATTGGCTGCTATTGATGATACTTTTGTAAAGCGATAACACACTTGGAGGTCTCTGTCTCCAACATCATTTAGTCCAGGTTTGAATGAAGCATAGGCAGTCTGGTTTATGTAGAACATCGCAACACAAAGTTTAGGCAGCTGTGGGCACTCACCAAAGAAACTGTTCTTATACACTTTTATGGATGAGGGGCTGAGACTCAGAGAGGTTGAGTAATTTGCCCCAGAATACACAGCAAAGTACATGATTAAAGTCAGGATTTAAGCTCATGATTTCAGAGTCTGAACTTATACTTACTCTGATTTTATAATTATAGTTAGATAGGAGCTTCCAGATCAACAGACTCTGTCAGTGCCACGACCTCATTCTTACATGCAGAGATGGTCAGGATATCTACCACATGGTAAAGAAGCTAACCAACACCCAAGTTTTTCTCGAAATCTTGCTCCTAAGTAGGTGAGTGCCCTTGGAAGAACAGGTGTTTGGCCAGTGTGCCAGCCCCTGCTTACAACACTGTCCTAATGACCTCTAGCCAAGTCACCTCCCAGTGAGGGCTTGGCCTGGCACAGGGAGGCTACAAATATTTAGAAGATTCTGATTTAATTGGTCTGGAGCATAGCCCAAGCATCAGCTTCTAAAAGCTCCACAAGGAATTCTAATATGCAAAGTGAGGAAACAACAGCTCTGTGCAGGCAGGCAGGACAAACCCAAGGGTAGGATGGGGGGAAGGAAAGGATCATATGTCTTAAAACTGACAGTTGAGCTCATTTAAAGAACCCTCCGCAGGTGTCTGGGTGGAACCCAAGCAGGAGATAGGCCCAGAGAGTAAGGGGATCCTCAAAGACATGGAATCTTAAATTAGACGGCAGGTGCACACCTCAGAGCACATCAGTATGCTAGCCCTGCACCCAACCTCATCTGCAAGCCTGCTCCTAGTGCCCTGGGCATCTCCTGGTACCCCGAAGGCCTGCAATGTACACACATGGGTTTAAGTCACTGTCCATGCCTCTTCTGTGACAACCTCAGCCCACCACCCCTTAAGGATGCCCTTCTCCCAAGTCAGTGTTTGGGGACCCTATGAGCCTTCCTTAGAGGTCTTTCTAATTTAGACGCAGCATCTGAACATATCAAGTCTCTGTTTGTTAGTCAAGCTTGCAAACTCCGACAATGCTAAATGTTTGGTTTCCCTCTTCCCTTCTCCCTCTCTGATCCTGCTGTAGGAATGTTATTAAAAACACCGTCCGCCAGAGCATGGCGTGTTCAAAGATCCACACAAGGCAATTCTTTTAGACCTAAGGTCTAGGGAAAGCTCATTTTTCTCCTCAAAAATGGTTTTCCTTATAGGAAATATAAATTTTAGTACATTTTGTGTATCTCTGATTGATGTGGAAGCAAAGGGGGAGAAAGAAGATGAGGGAGAGAGAGTAAGGGGGGGGAAGAGGGTCTGTACGTGGGTAATGAGTGTAAGTGTATATATACATATACACATGCACATATATTTACTGTATGGTATATAATCACTCTTAATTACCTGTGTTGAGGAACCACATGTAATTTACCTACCATAAGATTCACTTGTGGTAGTGTCCCCTAATCCTGAATGCTACCTAAATTCTATGAGTTGGATTGAGTCATATATAAATTAAATAATGCTGACACCTAAAACCTGGAAGATCTTTGCTGATCTAGATCTAGGGGGCTTTTACTACTTCTTCTATTCAGATCTTTTCATTCATTTATGCGACAAGCAAATCCTGAGTGCCTATCAGGTGCTAGATGGTGAGGGCACAACCGTGGGCAACTCACACAAAAAAGATGTGCCCTGATGGAGCTCACATTCTCCTGCGGGAGAGAAGTCAGCAAATAGGTATTGGTGTTACCCCAGGCGTGGTAAAGTGCTGTGAAGAAAAACAAAGTGGGCAAGGGGGCCGGGGAGTGACAGAGGGAGCTGTGGGTTTGGAGAATGTGGCAGGTGAGGTCACCTTGGACTGTGAGCTGAGCAAGGTGAGGGAGCAGATGATCGAGTGTGTCTGGTAGATTAGTCCTGCAGGCAGGGAAGGCTGATGGTGGGGATCCCAAGAGGTGAGAGTGTGTCCTCAGTGCAGTGGGAAGACAGAGGAAGGACTTGGAAAGGTGGAGAGACAGGAATCAACATGGGGTTTTAAAGCCTGGTCCAGGAGTGTAGAGGACAGCATGCAGGTGGGCGCAGGAAGAGCGGAAGTAGAGATGTGTCCGGAGGCAGTTGCAGAAGACCAGTCGCAGAGGACCACAGTGGCTCAGATCAGCAAGAAGGTTGGATATGACATACCTATATTTCCTATGTAGAGCTGACACACCTTGTGAATGCACCAGATGAGTGATAGGAGAGACAGGACCTGGGGGACTTGATTTGGCTTTGAACTTCTGATAAATGTCTGCTGAAGTTGTGGGAGTGGGGAGCAGAGTTTTGGTCCCTACCTGTTTCTGCCCCTTCACTTCAGCGTGGCCATTTACATAGTTCCCTCAGGGCAAAGCTCTTCAGCCATTTGAGTACTGGAAATCAGGGTGCTTTGGGTGAGGATCACCAGAAGCTCCCTGTGTTCTCTAAAAAAAGTGATGTTGATGCTAACAGCCGTGGTGGGTAGAATTGTGTCTCCTTCCTCCCCTAATGGATGTCCTAATGGATATTCATGTCCTAATGGATGTGACCTTGTTTGGACACAGGGTCTTTTGCAGGTATAATCGAGATGAGGTCATCCTGGGTTAGAGTGGGCACTAATCCAATGACTGATATCCCTATGAGAAGAGGGTCATTTGGACACAGACACAGAACACACGGGGAAGAACACCATGTGAGGACGGAGGCAGAGATTGGGATGATGTATTTATAAGCCAATAAATGCCAAGGGTTGCTGGCAACCACCAGCAGCGAGGAGTGAGGCGTGGAACAGATTCTTCCTCAGAGCCTTCAGAAGGAACCAACCCTGCCAACATCCTGATGTGTGACTTCTGGCCTCCAGAACTGTGAGAAAATAAATTCCTGTGGTTTGAAGCCACCCAGGTCTTGGTTCTTTGTTATGGTCAACCCAGGAAACTAGTACAAACACCGGGTTTTAAGTACTCATCATTTGCCTTACACAAAGTGTACACTTAACATACTTAATCCCATAAAATGCCCTTAGCACCACCAAAAGCAAAATAATGCTGGGAATCCCAATGTACAGATGAGGAAACTGAGGCTCAGAAAAATTAAGCAAATTTCTCAACATCACCTATGAGTATCTGGCAGAAGTTGGATGTATACCAGGTCCTCTGACTCTAAAGTCCCTGACCTAACAGTGTTCTGTGACACTATCCTGGGGAAGGAACCAAGATTCCCAGCATGCTCTGCCACTGGGATTTGCCAGTAAAGTTCATCACAATAAATTTTCCAGCCAGGATTCCCTGGGCTACTTTCCTCTATTTTATTTGCTGTCACTGGAGTTCTGCTATTTATCACATTTCTCCCAGAAGATTCTTGGGTAACAGATGTGGCTTGGAATTTGATAAGAACGTCACTTCAACACATCCTTTCAATCTGTTTGGAATCCTCACCCTGGAGAGAGAGGGACAGCTGAACAAACAGCCCACGCCCTCTCTGTTGGTATTAAAGTTTCTGGAAGCTTCAGAAACTGCTTGAGATAATTAATAAAAGATTATTTCCACAGTTTAGAACGTGGCCCATAGTCTGCTGGGGCGAATGGCTATTTTTCTGCTTTCTTTTCCCTCCCACGCCAAAACTTCACAGCACAAGTGGAGGAAGGAAGATCTTCCCAAGCTGTCTGATGAAAGCAGGGTCACGTCTGTCCTGTCATTTGGACGCATCACCAGTGCCTAGCTTCATCCCTATAAATCAAATTCCCAGTGGAGCTTGTGGACCCACGTGAGATGAACTGGAATCATGACTGCAGCACTAAAGCAGACCAAGCTCATCTTGCCAAGCAAATGAAGGGTTCCTTGGTGGTTGTATAAGAGATGGAACAAAGAAATGATTCCTCTGTCTGTGACCATGAATGAACATGCAGGGTCCCAAGCCTCAGTAGGTAGGGAGGGTAGGGAAAGGTGGACCAGGACCAGGGTTTGAGCTGAATTCGAAACACTCCAACAAGAAGTTGCTCATCACTGAACACTTGGTACTTTGAGCTTGGCAATAGGGTGTGGGTCAGGGCATGGATTGATTTAGGAGACAGGTGACTAGAGGGCATCACTTCCGAGTGGAGTGTATGTGGTCAAGTCACCTAACTTTGCTAAGCCTTACCTCCCACATCTGTAAAATGGGTATAGTGGCAGTTTCTATTCCACACATTTTATTGTGGGAATTAAATGAGATAATCATTACTGGAAGTAGTAAGTAGGCATGGTTGGTTATCACCTAGTCACTTTCCCCCACATCCTAGTCCTCCTTCCAACGTTGCCTGTTTTCTCCCTGGCACAGCATTTGGCCATGCCCTGTAACCATCACATATTCTCTGTTCCAGCCACCACACTTGGGCCTTTTGCTGCTCTGTTGGCTGGCTATCTCTGATTCTGCTTGGGCCAATTGTTTTCTAGGTCTCCGAGGGCTGGGAATTGGAATCTTGAATTTGAGTTCTACAGCTCAAGTACTAGCTTTCTGTATTTACTGCAGTCCAAGGTTTATGGATCCAGAGAGTTGAATCCATCATTCTCTTCCCTTTGGCTAGAATAGGCCTCTTCTGTCTCCACCTTGCTAGTCCTGTTGATAACGTCAGGTCTCGGCTAAACTGTCTCTTCCCCCAAGGTATCTTTGACTGACCCACCAAATGAGATTAAATTTTTCATTTAAACGTACTGTGTGCTTCTCTTTCAGGGGGTTAATCACACTGACATTAGGTAATTACATTTCTCATGGAGCGTAAGCTTCACGAGGGTAGGAACCTTGCCATTCTGCAACCCCAGTGCCCATCTCAGTGCTTGACGCTTAATTGATATTTACTGAATGAATGAATAAATGAATTGTCAAGCCTTCCAGGTTCTGGATAAGACTATAAAAATTGATAAATTTGAAAGGCATAATGAACTGCATCTCTGTTGCCCTTCTCAACTGAAGCCTCTTTTTTTTTTTTAATATTGATTGAAAAAAATGTGCATAACTCAAGGTCACAGGGGCCACACCTGACAAGGCTGGGTTGGATTGGTACACATAGGAACTTAGGTAAATCTGGTTTAGTTATCTATTGCTGTATAACATATCCCTAAACTTGGAGGCTTAAAACAACATAATCATGGGTGGTGCCTATGGCTCAATGAGCAGAGCACCACCCCTATATACCAAGGGTGGCGGGTTCGAACCCGGCCCCGGCCAAACTGCATCAAAAAATAGCCAGATGTTGTGGTGGGCACCTGTAGTCCCAGCTACTCGGGAAGCTGAGGCAAGAGAATCACCTATGCCCAAGAGCTGGAGGTTGCTGTGAGCTGGACACCATGGCACTCTAACAAGAGTGACAAAGTGAGACTCTGTCTCAAAAAAAAAAAAAAAGAAAAGAAAAAACCCAACAATATAATCATGAGAATGCTACCGTGTTTCCCCCCAAATAAGACGTTGTCTTATATTTATTTTTTCTCAAGAAAACACACTAGGGCTTACTTTCAGGGTGTATTACAGTCTTCCTTACTGCTCCATGCCAAAATGCATGGCGTGGCTATGCAGTATATCTGCATAGCCACGCCCATCACTAGGTCTTATTATTGGGGTAGGGCTTATATTCAACAACGCATAGAAATCCTGCTAGGGCTTATTTTTTGGGTAGGTCTTATTTGGGGGTAACACGGTAGCTGGTTGATGGTGGCTTGAGGTTTCTCCTGCTCTGACTGGATGCCACACTCTTCATGTGGTTATAGGGCCTTTCTATGTGGTCTCATTCTGTGGGCTAACACAGTGGCCTTAGAGATACAAAGGTCCATGGAAAATTGACAGAAGCTGCAGCCTCAGAAGTCACTCAGGGTCTCTTCAACCACATTCTGTTCGTTAAGGCAAACACAAAGGGCTTCCCAGGTTCACAGGACAGGGCATAGACTCTTGACTCTTGGTTGGAGGAGTGTCAGATATTTGTAGACATGTTTTGAAACTACCACAGTGTATCAGTCCTTTTGTGTTACGGGGAAAGCTCTCAAAATGTTACTCCAAGGGAGGGTGGAGAGCTTCCAATAGAAAAGAAAAGCTTGATTAGAATATTAAGGAGAAGAGGAAAGTTCCGTTTCACCCTGTTAATGAGTACTGGAAGGTTAGGAAAATCAGAATTAAAAACAGATTCTAGGGTGGCACCTGTGGTTCAAGGAGTAAGGGCCCTGGCCCCATATACCAGAGGTGGCAGGTTCAAACCAGGCCTGGCCAGAAAAAAACAAAAAAAACCAGATTCTCTCTGTTTTGCCTATGGACATTGTCTAACCACCTTATTAAATGAATTAATTTTCATAATACCTGTTGATTAGAATCAAGGTGGGAGGAATGTTTTTATTAAAATGCAGAGTCCTGGGCTATGTCCCAGAGCTCTGGAAGTGACATATACTATAGAATCTATATTATAAACAGGACCCCCCCACCCATGATTCTGATATAGGCAAGAGGCACTGTCCTCTCTCTATATATATATAAAAAGCAGGATTTGCCTTGTTCTAGGTCACATACTGACCTGATACTATTTGCCTTCCTGAAATTGTCATTTTTATTAAGAATTTGAGCTACCCAAGCAATAGATTTGTCTCACAAGATCTCTGAGACACTTAAATCCATGAAAGCTAATAAAAATAAACGTAACTTTATTGGAAAGATACGGCATTTTCTAACAGGAAATGGCCAATGCTCATGAGAGATTGGAAGCAGGAACTAGAAAGCAGGGCCCCTGCTCCTTCTCTGACCTTCTTTTCCTCCCATGCATCTATTTTGTTCTTTTTTCCCTCCACATAGTAAAAAAGAACCGCTCTAGGAAGATCTGTGGTGGTGTCTATTCAGGGACCTAGGACTGACTGCTTGGTGGATCCTAATTCCCAAAATTCTTAGGAGAGAGACTCTGATTGGCTCAGCTTAGGTTAGGCATCTACCTCTGATCCAATCAGCTGTGTCCAAGTGTGTCCACTGCCCAATTAGAAAGTTTTTTCGTTTTTGTTTTTGTTTTTGAGACAGAGTCTCACTATGTTACCCTCAATTGAGTGCTATGGCATCACAGCTCACAGCAACCTGAAACTCTTGGGCACAGTGGCATCACAGCTCACAGCAACCTGAAACTCTTGGGCTTAAGTGATTCTCTTGCCTCAGCCTTCCAAGCAGCTGGGACCACAGGCACCCAGCACAGCACCTGATTATTTTTTTGTTATTGTAGTTGTCGTTGTTTAGCAGGCCCTGGACTGGGTTTGAACACGCCAGCCCTAGGGCATGTGGCTGATGCCCTAGCTGCTGAGCTGCCAGGCACCAAGACAGAAGGTTCTTCTAATAATAAAGAGTTAGAAGAAGTAAAAGGCACACTTGAATTCATTTCCAGATTGAACTGCAGTCACTCTTATTTTTCCTGATTGTTTTTTAACACACACACATGTTCTCAAACAGGGGTCAGGAAACTACTGGAGCCCAGCCCAATTCTTTTTTTCCTTTTTGTTCCATAGGCACCTGTCCTGTGTGTGCTTTCTCAATACAAAAGCACTTGTTTAGCAGTTGATATAGTCCTGCAAAGCCTATAATATTTACTGTTTGGCCCTTTACCAAAAAGTTAGCTGACTCCTGCTTTAGAATTCAGTTCAGTCCCATGTCTTCTAAATTATTAGCAGTGCTTCATGCATGCCACTTCTATTTTTGTCCAACCAGTATAGGGCACGTTGCTTAGGGCAGGGCAAAGGAATCTTCACACATCCCTGTTGATTGATTTAAAAAGCTGTACAAATACAACAGTATTTCCTAAGGCACAGAGTGCATAGCATTGACGATTACTGAGATGACTTCAGTTAGGACTTGAGATTTTTTTTAGTTAGTATAAAGTCATGATATTAAATAAAATTAAATCCTATGCTAAGGTTATTATCTCTTTAGGTTTTCTTTCAGTCTTTCTAATTACTTGAACAAGAAAATCTCATTTGATGGCAATATGCTCTCTAATGTTTTCTAATATCACTTCTTTTCCTTTTTTTTTTTTTTGAGACAGAGTCTCACTCTGTTGCCTCAGGCTAGCGTGCCATGGCCTCAGCCTAGCTCACAGCAACCTCCAACCCCCCCGGGCTCAAGTGATCTTCCTGCCTCAGCTTCCTAGCTAGCTGGGAATACAGGCACCAGCCACAATGCCCGGATAGTTTTCCTATTTTTAGTAGAGAGGGAGTCTCACTCTTGGTTAGACTGGTCTCGAACTCCTGAGTTCAAGCAATCCACCCTCCTCAGCCTCCCAAAGTGCTGGGATTATAGACATGAGGCACCACGCCAGCCATAATATCATTTTTTTTCTTTAACAAGGAGAAAATGCAAGGCCTGGCTCAGAACCCTCCGCAGCCGTCAGAATCTAGCTAGAATTTACTAGCGCTGCTTTGCTTTTATTTATTTTTATGCTTATCTTCCATTTATGACTGGTGATACTGGCTTGCCATTAATAGTGGTGATATAAAGTTTCCTTTTCAAATTTAGTTAAGTAAAAAATATGACTACATTTTTAAAGTGCTAAGCAAATAACAGTTTAGGTGGCAGGAAAAAATGTGAAAAAGGCACATGAATGATTGAAGTTTGGAAAAGCCTGCATACATAACTGACAAAGATACAGAGCCATCCTGCTGCCTGGAGGAGGGAGTGGCTGATTCTGTCAAAGTGTTTCATGGAGGTTAGAGTAGGAGGTAACATCTGAGCCAAATCTCAAAATTCCTAGGCATGGAGAGAGTGTGGAAGGACATTGCACGCAGTAGGTCTAGAATATTCAAAGGGAAAGAAAGAACAGGGCATGGTCATGGAATTGTTTGGCTTTCAGGAGCCACTGAAGGAATTTTAGCATTCGAGTAACATGATCAGATCTGCATTTTTAGAATAGTTGGTAGCTGGGGCAGGTTAATCTTTCTGAGCCTCAGTTTGTTTACCTGTAAAATGGAACAGATGTAGGATGTCCACCCTTGTCCCTGGCCCAGGGGGAAATTTCCAGCCATTCTGCCCAATCTGTCTTCCATGCAGAAGGTGAAGATGTCTTGTGTAAGGGCGTCAGCTTTCCAGGTATCCAGGGCTCCTTCCATCTGCTCCTGGTGGGGGAGGGGAGGAGTTGCAGGCATTCAGGATTGTTAGATGGTGCCTTGACCAGCAGTGATGGGTCCATACGCGAGGACAGCTCACCACTGAGCCTCTCCTACTGGACTCTGGGATCCTCTTAGCTGAAGTGTCTTCCTCCCACCTCTGTCCTTCTACTCATTCTCTCTCAGCCAAGTTACCTCCGTGCAAACTCGCTGCACCAGCCTCTCTAGAATCTGAGAGCAGAAAACTCCTGTCTCCATCTGACTGTTTATATCTTAGGACAGTGAATTCCTTGAGTCATTGTTTCTGCCTTGGTGCGGGCCACAGAAGGGAAAAGGGAAATACAGCCGTAGGGTACCAGGGAGAACACGAGGGGATGGGAAATAAGCTGTAGGCACCCATCCTGACACTCTGAACCCTGCCTTCCCAGGTAAGTTGGTGGGTCTGGTTTAAGGATTGAGGAAGTGCCTGGCAGATGGGACCCACTCAGACTGGCAGCTCTTATTTTTTATTGTGGTGCTGGGGGAAGAAGAGGTTGAGGAAAGTCCTCTTGCTGTGGAACTGCGTGTCAGAGGCCCTCTAAGGTGTCCTAAATCCCTGGGTCTGCTTTGCCACCCTGGCTGCAATGAGAGAGAAGATGGTAGGAACAGGAGATGGGGACTTTATGAGTCAGTGAGCTCAGCCGAGAAGCTTCAGTGCATGGATGTGTGATCTGGAAGCTTCCATGCATGAGTCCAGACAGACCTTTTACTGTTAGGTGGGAGCTGAGCAGAGTGGGCTGAGCTGCCCTCCTGCCACTGAGCTGGTCTTGGGTGTCCCGCCCTGTGGACTCAAGTCTCTACTGCATCCTCTGGTCCTCTAGCTGAGTCGGGCATGAGCATTTAATTTCCTCAACCACTTAAACTCCTCCAGCTTCTGGAACTGAAGAAGAACACTTAAAGGCAGGAACTGTAGTCAGGTAGACCCGAGTCTAAGCCAGGCCCTACTGAATTTGTACCATGACAGGTTACTTACTTCCTGAGCCTTAGAGTCCTGTAAAATAGGATTTACAATGGCACTTGGTTCCTAGGTGCTATTATGAAAAGTGAATAACTGAAAACTAATCATTATTTAGTCCATTCATAAATGCCCAGATTGATATTATTACTATTATTGCCTGCAAAAATCTGGCACAGGGCATGCAGTAAATCCTTGAATCTGATTGTTTCTTCCTCCGTGACACCTTCCAAGAAGCCTCCAGACCAGTTGGGTCTCTTTGTAATGTGCTTCTGTCTTATGCTTCTTAAGAGGCTTCTGACAAAGTAGTGCCTGCTGGTCAATGTTCCCTCCAGTATAGTCATAACCAGTGAAAAGAGGGATGTGTCCATGAGCCATACCGGTTAACTGGCCTGAGTGTGGCCACAACTCACAAAAGGAAGCCCCGAGACAGCAGTGGAGGCTGTTAAAATATTACATTAATCATCCCTGAAATTAATTTCCCAAGCCTTTTGTTCCTCTCTGGAGTTGAAGGTCAAAGAACATGCCTGCTGGTTTATCGCTGTATCCCTAGTGTTCAGCAACCTTTTCATGAACATTAAATAATTGAATGGATAAAGGGATAAAGGAAGAAGTGCTCCCAAGTTCAGCCTTATCCAGAGTTCACTCACTCCTTCATTCATCAAATATTTATTGAGTATGTACTATGTGCCGGACACTATTGCAGGCTCTTAGATTAGGTGAGTGAATAAATCAGGCAAAGATACTTTGCCCTCATGGGGCTTGCCTTCTATTCATATTGGCTGGGCATTGATGCATATCCCAGAGGGAGCAATACTTGGCTGTCTCACCTGAAACTGTCCTCCTTGATTGGGTTCAACCATTCAAAGTGTGAGGCCGGTGGAAACATCACCTATTGTTTCAGAGTCGGTGGAGGACATCTGTGCAAAGCTGGGAGTGGATCTGAATGAACACCATCTGCCCTCTCTTTCTTAGGTCATGCTCTCGGAGCGGAAAGGCACAGATGAACTCTATGCCGTGAAGATCCTGAAGAAGGACGTCGTGATCCAAGATGACGACGTGGAGTGCACCATGGTGGAGAAGCGGGTGCTGGCCCTGCCTGGGAAGCCGCCCTTCCTCACCCAGCTCCACTCCTGCTTCCAGACCATGGTAACTTGTCTGGGGACCCTGGGTATTCCATCTCCAAAGCTACCCCAGCAGCCATCACCTCAAAGACATTCTGGGCTCTTCCTATTCTAGAAACAAAGAGATATGGGGCCCAGGGAGGTCAGCTGAGAATTCTGAGGTTGCCACTAAGAAGTGCTCTCCCCTAAGGCAGATGCTGTCTCAACCCAAATAAAGGAACTCAGGCAATTGGTTTTATAACCAACAGATCAAGGCCTTTCTCAGTTAGCAAAGGGTGACATGGGGACAGGAACTCAGTGGAAAGGTCCACACATTGTGCCTCTGGATGGTTTTATTTGGCCCTTTGCATAAATGCTCAGTACATCTCTGCAGGTTGCCTGAGGCCTTCACATGGGTCTCCTGGAGGGTGGATTGCCTGAGAACACAGCCCTCAGAGCATTCTCAGGGCAGGGGCACTTGTCCTAGAAAAAGGCTAGTGAGCTCAGAGCCATGACTGCCAAGATGAGAAGGGAACATTTGTCCTCTGTATGTTGCTGACTCTGATTTCAACTCTGTCTTCAAGAGCAAGAGACACCCTTATAAGTAACCGCTTTACCTTTTCCCTGTTCAAATTAGACGTAGGCCCCCATACCCAAGGCAGGAGAGGTCAGAGCCCAAAAGCAAAGAGGTACAAAGCTAATTCTTGCCTTTAGGGCTTCTCCAGGCCAGTGGCCTAGTGACTTAAAGATGCTTCAAGAGATTTTTCAAGATCAAGTTTTACTCTATCCAGCCTACATGCTGATTTTAGAGCCCATATGTCAGAAGGGATGCTGTTGTACTTTGCCTCAAATTTCATGTGTCTTTAAAATCTTTAATCTTTTACTTTTATCCTTTTCTTTTATGTGCTGGAGAGACTCTGGGATGTTTGTCCCATAGCATTTTCATTGTCTGAGTTTGCCAGCTATGTAATCTTGGGCACCTTAGCTGGATTCCTCTTTCCTCTTATTTCCTGCAAATTGGCAGCTGGATCTGGAGGCTTGGTCAGACTCCACTTCCATCCCTTTGTCAACATTCCATTTCCATCCTTTGGCAAGACCATAGGTGGTGGTGGTGTGTTCTTTCAGCCGAAGGCACATAATGTCCAGTTGTCTCTCTCAGTAATGTTGGCAGCAACTTATGATTGGTGCCTAGATGCATTAGCTCATTAGGGAGGGTAAGATGGTGATACCCTAGTGCCATCACTTCTTTTTCATAGGCTAGTTGGAATGCTTTTATAAAGAAGGCCTTTCCCTCATCTAGGGTATAGCTCATATAGGAAAGGCAGGACACATGCTTGGGTCTTTCCCTGAACAGTTTTTCAGATAACGAATTGGTTCATTGTTATGCTCTAAGGGTGCCTGAAGTTTGCTTCTAAAATAGAATTGTTGAATAGAAGAAGAAAATCAATGGAAAGAAAAATTCACATTGTGATGGCCCTTGCCAAAGACAAGGAAAGCGGGCCAGCTCACTGGTCTGACTCTCTAGTTTTCCCTTGGGGAGCTAATGTCTAAAGGTATTTAAGGGGTAGCAAAGACAGGGTTAGGATTTAAACCTCTAGACTCCTCCATTCTTTCCTCTTCTCTCTCTTCCATTAGTCGTCCCCAGATTGACTCGTTGACACCACCAGACAACAGATAGTGTCATTCTGGTAAATAATCTAAGAAAGACTTTGTTCCCAAGGAAGAGGCTGAGCTAACTTGGAGCAAGCAGCAGTTTGGTTATGTTGGGATTGGGAGAAATTAATCGTGTGAGACTAATATTCATTGGAGTATAGTATCTTCGTGGCATACTGTTTTAAGAATGATAACATAGAGTGGATTTGAGGTTATTCTTGAGCCGCATCACTGACCTGCTTTTCAATATGCTTTCTGGATCCAGAGAGTAGGGGAGGGGGGTTTACATGGAAATTGTGTGGCGCTCTGGGCCCTCCGCAGGAGCTATCACATGCCAGGGAGGACAGATTAAGAGCTGTAAGAGTCTAGAACTCAAGAGCTCACTGGATTCGTGTCTTGCATGGGGGTGAAGGTCTCACGCTGGGGACTGATGCAGAATCTCCCACCCAGCAGGGCCAGGGATGCAACAGATTGTTTCTCATTGGTTGCGGATCAGATGAAGAGTTATCCTGTCTCTGGGGGCTGTATGGCTTAGGAATATGCACTCACTGCAAGCAAGAGACCCTTGGACGCTGAGTGGGGCCGGCTGAGGGAGAGCAGACACCCCCTCCGCCTCACCTGCACCCTGTGCATATGCTCATTGAGTGAAAAGCCCCAATTTAAATTATTTTCTTCTCACCTTTTTTCTTGGCTGAGCACGTATATTTTAATTGTGCATAAATTAAATTTATTTTCAAAGACTTATAATAATGCCTACTCTATGCGAGGCGCAGGACTAATAATTTTAAGCCTCCTGACAACTTAGAAATGTCCTAGCTTCATCCTGACTTTATAGGCGAGGACTGAGCCCACACAGCTGGTATATTTCAGAGCCGGGATTTGAGTCTAAGGGTCTAGCTGGAAGGAGGATTGCACTTAGCCACTACACAGTCAGGACTTTTGTGTGTGGATTACCCCACAGCCACTACACCTGACACCCCTGGGACAGAACCCTCCCCCCCACACACACACACACCCCAGCCTGGCTCCAGGCTCCATCAGGGACCTGAGTTTTAAACTTAACTTTTTTTTTTTTTTTGAGACAGAACCTCAAGTTTCACCCTAGGTAAAGTGCTGTGGCATCACAACTCATAGCAACCTCCAACTCCTAGGCTTAAGTCATTCTCTTGCCTCAGCCTCCCAAGTAGCTGGGACTATGGCGCCCATGACAATGCCCGGCTATTTTTTGGTTGTAGTTGCCATTGCTGTTTAGCAGGCCCAGGCTGGATTCAAACCCTCCAGCTCTGGTGTATGTGGCACGTTAGCCGCTTGAGCTATAGGCGCTGAGCCAACCTAGCCTTTCTTATCTCTCACCTGCTCAGTGAAGCCACATTGTGTTTCTGTCCCTTAACTTCCCCATCTCTATAACACAGTTGAGTTTCCAGCTGAGCACCTACTAGGCGTAGGGTCTTCAAAAATATTGTTTCATCCCAGCTTCATGAGACTCTTGCAATGTAAGGGATGCTCTGTTGTTTTACTTTGCAAGTGAAAGGTTGAGGGATTAGGGTTGCATAGTAGTTCTCTCTAGACACAGCATTGAATGGTCACTGGCCCCATGAACTCAGCGCCCAAGCTCTCATTAGCACTTCATGTTGAGTTGCACCAAAATGGCTTTAATGATAATAATGCAAACAAGAGCCCAAAGCAGCAGCTGACAGAAATGAGTGCTGGAATATGTGTTGGGTGCTGTACCCAGCATCCCAGCTGTACATCTCATTTTATCTTCCCAACACCTCTATATGAACGGTGACCTTCAGAGAAGTTAAGTAACTCCTGCAAAGTCACACAGTTGCTAAGTAGTGGAGCTGAGATTTGTTCTGCAAGACTCTAGAACACCAAACCTGGAAGCCGTTGCTATCCAGCCTGGGCCTTAACTTCACGTTCCTATTTTTAGTGTATAATATATTTTCACTCTCATGATCACATCTAACCTTCACAAGAACACTATAAATAAGGATTACTACTCACATTTCTGCCCAAAGGACGCAGCCCCCAGAAAGATTAAATGGCTCATGTTACACAGTTGATAAGTGGCAGCCCCAGGATCTGAGTCCAGGTACCCAAAAAGCTCTTTGGGTGATTTTCCTACTATGGAAAAGTTACCCCACTTATTCTAGAGGGATAGTGCAATGATTAGTAAGACTTTATCCATGGGAGTGATTATTTAAATTTACAGAGCCCTACATGTATGTCAGGTGAACCGTTGTTAGCATGGCTAAGGAAGGTGACACTGAGGAAGGCCTGGGAGGGGGTCCTCTGGCTCACAATCATCTTCTAGCATCACATAGCCCAACTCTCAGAGTGGTGCTTCTGAGAAGGCAATGGCGCTGGAATAGGCAGTATCCCAAAAGTCAGAGCATTACAGCTGGTACCCGGAGGGCACTAATGCTTATTGATTATTGCAACACGAACTTATTTGTTGAAATAAACGTCAGGCCATAGCTGCATAACCATGAGGGGTACATCAGTGAAAAAGAAATAAAGTCCCTGTTCTCTTGGAATTTACATTGTCATGGGGGAGCCGGATAAACACAGTATAATAGTGACACCAAGTAAAAGGGATAGACATGGATGGATTGGGCCAGAGAGATGCTATTTTTTGATAGGATTGTCAAGGAAGGCTCGTTGGATAAGGAGGACACTTGAGAGAGACCAGAGCAATTGAGGGAGCGAGGAGTGTGGCAGAGTGCCCCAGACAGCAAGAGGAGCGAGTGTGAGGGCCTGAGGCACAAGCATGCTCAGCATGTTTGGGGAACAGCAAAGGAGGCCGGTGTGGCCCAAGTGGATTGTCATTTTGTATTTTGTGACCCAGAATTCTCTGTGAATCAGCTGCCTTTGAAACAAAAGATGACAAATCAAGTATAACACTCTGCAGATTTGATGTGTTTCTCTTGCTGGAGACTTTGAATTCTGAAGATAAAAGAGCAGTAATAGAATGTTTAAAAATCCTTAAAGTGGTTGAAATACTAGATGAAAGCGAAAGAGCCACCCAACGATGTACAAAACCATTTTTGTCTTTCTTAAAATGGCACAAACTTGATTTTTAAAAACTTGTTTAGAAAAGCAAAGTTACATCAGAAATAGCCTTATATTGGGGTAAAAAAAAAATCTTTCCAAAATATGCATGGCACAATGTTAACAGAAAAATGTAGGATGCTGAGTCCTATTTAAGATGGTATTCTCAAGGTGTTAAAATTGTGTGCACACACAGAAAAGAATCAGAAAGGGGCACAGATCAGTCAAAATATTGATTTGATGTAGGGAGGGGGAATCTGTGGGTCATTGTCTTCTTTTCGAATTTGTATTATTTCAGAAATGCCTTTAATAAAGTTGTTAAAAAAAATTCTTATGTGCCACAAGATGGCAAAGTTAATACCCAAAAGATGCAAAAGCTCTTGGAAGGGGGTTGCTTTTTCAGAGAATTGCTCAGTAGATGAACTGGTCTTGGGCAAATATTCCTGGAAGCACAAAGGGGTAAGCAGGTACTAGTCAGGCTACTCTGGATCTGTGATTACTGATGACCTCTAGCAAGTCACTTAACAGCTCTGACTATTGGTTTCATCATCTTTAAAGTGGGCATAATAAGTGAGGATTAAAAGAGATGGCAAATGCAGTGTAATAAACATTAAATGGAGGTTGCCTGCATTATTAGAGCTGGGCTGGCGGTGCACCTGGCTGCATAGCCACAAAAGAATTATGTTTCCTCCAGTCCTTTTGCAGTTTTTCTCAGGGACGATTGTCAGCCCGGCACATTCATGCAATTTCCCAACTGCCAGTGGGCACAGGCAGTTAAGTTTCTTTAGCAAAACATCTATTTTAACTGTTTTCTTTTCAATTGAACATATGCACTTCTTTTTTTTTTTTTAAATAGAATTAGATTTTATGAGTCATTGAAGGACAGAAGTTACTTCCTCCCCAAATTTGCTGCCATGGCCCAGCAATAACTCAGTTGCAAGGCATGCTGGGAGGAACATGAACACAGAATACAAGAGAGGACAGGGAAGGGGATGAGGGTGAGTCCCATTTGCAGAGGTGACCCCTGATGTCATGTCCATTGAGCCCCAAGAGTGTCCAAGGGGTCCTGGTAACTCAGGATCGGTTCTGTGTTGGTAGCAGTATCCAAGGATATGGGTGAACTTGAACTTTGGGGCATTGCTGCAGAAAGCTCTGGCACTTGTTCAGCCAGCAACGATTGGGTTGTAAGAATCGGAACCCCCCCCCCCACCAAACTAGCTCATCCACCCCCCCACCAAACTAGCTCATCCAAAGGGAGAGAGAGAGAAACGAGGATTTAATTGGAAAGAAACCACCCAAGCCAAGATATACCTGGGGCTCATGAAGAAGTACAATCTATGACCTTTAATTAGCCTAGAATAGATTTTTCTGGGTTTTTTTCTCCTTGCTTTCTTTGTTTCTCCCTGCTTATGAGAAACTTGGCTTCCCTCGCCCCTTACACTTTCCCTATCTACCCAGTTCCCTGAATCCCAATACATCCTCCTATGAACTAATTAGAAAGAGCATCTGATTGGTTCATCTTGTGTTCAGTGTTTATTTCTGGCCCAATCAGCTGATGATTGGCTGCTACTAACACAGTGGGAACCTTAAACAAAGGTGTTGTATCATAGGGAAGGAATAATTGGTGCTCGTGCCAGGTGGAAGGCTTCATCTTGAGTCCAGGGAGATTAATTGGGCTGAAGCAGGATATAGTTGTAGCCTAGTGGTACACACTTGGAGCCTCCCAGGAGAGGAAGCTGGCAAGAGCTTGGTGGGTGTCAGGGCTTTAGTCAACTAATGCCATCCAAGGATCTTGGGCACAGCCCAGGCAGCTAGAGCTGGGGCAGGTGGGTCTGGACACAACCTTGTTCTCTCTGCTTTTTTGATGATGACCTTTGCATATTCATTCAGTACCCAAAGGTCTGTGGAATTCCAAGGAAGAAGAGAGCTTGTTCTAGCCCTTGAGAACTTTGGAAGGGCAAGACTTAGAAAGCTGAAAGAAGAAAGTGTGAGAAGTATCAATTGCTTGATTCAAACAGTGATTCTAAAGCTATGAAATACAGAGGAAAGAAAAGTTGTGTGTGAACACATGCCCTTGACCGCACACTTGCTTGAGTGAGGCTCTGTGAGTTTGCATGGAATTAACATGCATCATCTGATACATCTATCATCTGATACATCTTGGCAACACCTCAAGGAGGAAGCAGCTGTCATTACCCCCTCTGAGAAGGCAGAGAGAGTTTCAGTGACTGACCCAAGGTCTCAGAGTAAGTATTCAGTATAATGGGTCTTGAACCCAGAAGTAACTGATGCCAAAGCCAGGGCTCTTAGCCACAGCATGCATAGCCTCTCTGGAGATAAACAGATGGCCCTGAGCAATAAAGGGAACAGCTCACAGACAGGATGTAGGCACAGACAGCTTGGAAGGTCATTAAAGATCATTAAATAGACAAATTCTTACTGCAACTCCCCTTAGAGCATGGGACGTGGAGAGCTGCCCACATGGTTGGTTTTTTCGGTCCATGGTATCTTATTGAAAGTGTTACGTGTTCCAAATTTGGGAGATTCTATCCAACCGTTTTACACCATGAGGTAACAGACAGATATTTAATTTTAATTATTCACCAGTTAAATACAGGAGATAAAGAAAGAGGGGAACTTAATGTCACCTAAAGGCACTAGAAGCTTAGTGGACAGGGGTAATGAAGAATCACAAACCATGGTAGTTTTGAAGAAAAGCTTTCAAGTTGAGCAGACTGACTAGTTTAAAGAGAGAGCCAGTGAGTTTGTCTCTCTGAGCTTTTTAATTGGAGTTGACAGTGGAACACCCACATAGAAACGTCCTGTCGCCAGCTGGAGCTGACTGGAGCTCAGGAGAGGAGAGGATGGAAATATAAGTCAAGATTCCATCAGTCCAAAGGATGAGAGATGGAGCTCCAAGCTGCGACAAGTCCTCTGTGGAAAACTGGGCAAGTAGGCGAGATCCAACCTGGGCCTCGAGTCCATATTGAAGGTTTTGATTTCCTTGTATTCGAATCCAACACATAAGCCTTAATCGAGAACCACGGGGTGTGATGATAAGGAAGATCTTACAGTAATTGTACAGGAAGAGTGGGGAACAAAGCCAAATTTCAGGGAGTTCTGGAGGAGAATAATTACGTAAAAATTGGGGGCAGTGGGTGAGGGCCATTTGGTGACTGGAGCCTCAGTAGTTCATTCTTTTGTGACTCACACACAATTTCATCGATCACCTTCTATTTCAGATTGTGGTTTGAACTAGTTGTATGTTTGTTTTATCCACGATTACAAATTCTCCAAGGGTAGGCCTGTATCTCATTCACCATTTTTTTTTTTTTTTTGCCTCTTTAATGCCCAGCGCCATGACTTGCAAAAATAGGTGCTCAGCGGAAGTTCCAAAACTCCCTTGTCTCCTGAAGATTGTCTCTAGATTGCCACTGACAGCGTTTTTCAGATTTTGATGTTTCTTACTGTGGAGTGGGAGATGGACTTGGTGGTATATGGATGAATTGCATTTATTTTAAAAATAAGTCATTTAAAAGACTGATGTACCAAAGCCAGACTAGATATAGCATAGAGATGATAGACTCTAGATATCTATTTATTTTTTTACAGGGATGATGAATTTCCATTTATGACTTTGCTATGAGTTTTAAATTTTTTTAAATAACCACGATTAAGTTTTTTAAAAAGCAAGTCAGTGAAATTATTTTTAAAATAAGTAAATTTTAGTAGGGGATGCAGGCAAATTTGGTAAAGATCTTGAAGCCAACTGGGAGGCAGCTGAAGATTAGCTCATCGATGGCTCTAGGAAGCATGTTGTGTGATGATTTGGCCCCACTCTACCTTGCCCACTTCTGTTATATGACATGCATTTTACTCTCCTTCAGCAATAATAGCTGTGAAAAGAGGGGCTTACATGCTTTGCTATGCTTTTTTTCCCCCACAATACACATTAAAACAAACAAAACTATAAAGGTAAAAACATATGCATCCATGGACTATCTAAAATTATCTCCTACCTCATTTTGGGAAACGTCACCATTTGGGAATTTATCTGGTCTCCACCACTCATCTGGGGAATCCTTAACACAGGGCACCGTGGAGTATTCAGAGCACCATCTCTGGCAATAGAATAGTGCGTGGCAGAGAGTGGGCATCATTAAGCGTTGGCTCAGACATGAAAGGACAGGGAGACGCCAACCGTAACATTTAATAGCTGAGGTGCTGGTGTGTCAAAGCCACACTCAGTACAGTTCAAAGATGATGGATCGCAGGGCTTCCCCACATATGGTTGGCGGCAGAAACACACCACAAAGCGCATTACCCACAGAGGAGCTATCCCCTCATGTGGGGGTTCCGACTAATGAGTTTGGGGGGCAAGTTGAGTTCTTCCAAGCAGAAACCAAGCAAGTGAAATCTCTCTTTCACTTACTTCTCTCTTTGTGGCCGATGCCATCTGCTAGTTTTAAAAATAATTTTTAAAAAGCAAGTGTTTTGGTTCTCTTCAACGTGCAGCAAAGACAGATGCTAATTTTAGGCTTGTTTTCTATCAAAAATCCCCCAAAGAACCAGGGGCTGGGTGTCGGCAGTTCTGGCTTACTGTCTGCATTCTGCCACCAACTAGTATGTGACCTTTTTGCAAAATCTCATATGCCTTGGGCCCTGAGAACAGAAGTGATAGTTCTACGTCTCTCTGCTTCTCATTAGGGAGGAGAGTAGCACTGGTCTGAGAAACACACATTGGCCAAATGGGGTGGGGAACCTGTGGCCTTCTGATTTCAAGATCGTTCATTTTTAAGCACCAAAGGAGGCAAGAAAAGCTTCATCGTTCTCTGCTGCATCCCTTGTAATAAAACGATCGGTTCTATAAAATTTGGATTCAGTCAAAAGGCTGCCCTTGAGGAACTAGAGGGCCACGGGTTTCCCACCCCACCTGCCAGTTTCTGTCTTGACGTGTGGCTACATCTCTGCAGTCCTTCTCTTTCTTTTTGGGCTGGAAACTCTACGTGGGAAGGATGCATCCGCACACCCATGTCTAGCTCAGAAGCTTTCATGCAAGGTGTGCTTACTGGAGGTCCAAACTGCTGGGGTTCAAATCCTGGCCCTGCAGTTAGCCAGCAGAGTAACCACCGCCAAGTGACTTAGACTTTCCGAGCTTCAACTCTCATGTCCATCACAGGGGGAGAATGATAGTACTTGTCATGCGTTGGGGGTTTTAGGGCAGTAAGTGAGATAAAACATATAAAATGTTTACCTCAGCACGTAGTAAGTACCCCAAAGATGATAACTTAATTTCATTTTTGTTATGATACTTATTAGGCACTCTATACATATTAGACAAATGCCCCCATGACTATTAAACATAAGTTGAAGTTCAAAGTACTATACGGAAGATTTATATGACCAGCGTCACCTTAGACACTTTACATAGGTCCTTTAGGTTAATATTCTGTGGGGCTGTGGAAAATGTCCACTTCACAGGTAAGTTGGATATTAGAGAAGTTAGGTGACTGCTCACTGTTGTATAGCGGGTAAGTGGTGCAACAAGACCTCATATCCTGTGCTGACCTAAAAGGTAGAACCTTGATCCTACACACCACTTTCCCCCAACCCATTCTCCTGATTTTACACCCCCTCACAAGAGCTTTGCAGCTTTTCCTAGCAAACCACCTTTTAAATTGCAACTCTCCCATACCAACACACATATATATATGCATATATAAACTACAAACGTGTTGCACAAAATAATACTGGTGCTCTACGCAGGGTACTCTAATAGTTTCTAGTTAATTCTCTCTCTCTCTTTTTTTAAGTTTATCATGCCCCATTGATTTGGTATCAATTAAGTGTGATACAACTTGAGTTTGAAGAACGCTGGTCTGGCTGAAATGGCTGGGTAATGCCAGCTCGATGGCTCGTTTTCATCGTGTTTGTGATTTGCAGCACTGTGCATACCCCCCAGGCACCCTGTTAGGGATGGCGGATTATGTTACTCTCATTTTATAAATTCAGATTGTCAAGGATCAGAGATATAAAGTGGTCTTCCTGAGCCCACCCGGCTAGCAAGTTTGGAACCTTGGCTTCATTTTCAACCTTCTGACCACACGAATGGTGCTGTCGGGGCCCACTAATTGCTGCTACTGCTAAGATCACTCGTTCATTCACTACGTTAATGAACACGGTTGGCTCTCTTTGGCCAGATGAGGTGCTAGGCTCTTAGTACATAAATTTGACATGGTTCATGACTTTGTGGAAATTTCAGTCTTATCTGGCATTGACAGTTTCTTTCAGAGAGAAAATCAAAGCCTATGTATTAGCCTTTCAGCCCTTGCATGATCTGAGGCCCTCCTCACCTCTCTGGCCTTATCTCCTGTCTCCCTTCTCCCTTCTCCAGTCATACTGGCTGCTCAAGGTTCCTAAAGCACAGCAGGTGTGCTCTAGCCTCAGGGCCTTTGCACAGAACTTTTTTCCACCTGGTAAGCTACAGCTCTAGATACCTGCATAGCTGCTTCCATCAACTCCTTTAAGTCTTTGCTGAAACATCTCCTCCATAAGATTTATCCTGAACACTATGGAAATTAAAACTCCTTTCTCTCATCCCATCCAGCTTGCAGTCCCAATCTCCCTTACTTTAGCTCTGTTTTTTCCACTTCCTACCTTTTGATGTTGTATGTGGTTTGCATGTATTTATTATGTTGATCATTTATTGTCTTTATCTGTGTCCCCCACTAGGATGAAAGACAAAGGCAGGGGATTTTGTTCACTGTTCTCTTCCCAACACCTTTATATAATAGGATACCTAGGAGGGCTAGATAAATATTTCTTTGCTTAATTAATAAGTGAATAGATGAAACAAGTGGTCATCCAGTTAAATATATCGTTATAATGTACGATGTGATTAGAAGAAAAAACAAAACCCCAAAGGGGTTCATGAAATTGGGTAGATTAGAGGATGTGGTTTCTTTAGGGTGAGAACATGAGAGGGACTTAATAATTAGTTAGTGCAGACTCTGCTCTTGCAAGCCAAAGGAAGGTAGCATGAAGGAGCAGTTTAACCCAAGCAGGTTTCTAAAGAGAAGTGAAGTCATTCATTCACTTGATAAACACCCTTTGATGGAGAGAGAGATGACAGATCATATGTAGGTGCTTCCTGAGGACCGTAGCACACATCTGTCTCATTTAATCTTAATACCACCACTGTGGTTCCATCATTGTCTCCTTTCTACAGATGAGGAAACCCAGATGCTGAGTATCTTCTCCTAATATGCCCAGCTATTTGGAGGCAGAGTTGGGCTTCTCTTTGGCACCAATGCCAGTGCTGTCACTCTCTGGGCACTTACTCTTTGCCAATTGTGGTACCAAGAACAGAGCTTACACAGCTGAGGACGGCAGAGCCCTCGCTTGAAGGAGTTCGCAATATCCCTTGAAAGACATATTGAAAAAAAATTCCCTGAATAGGACATGGATTTCCTTTTCTGGCCCCAATTCTTTTACTTATGGACATACCCCCCTCAGCTACTAGTTTTTAAACTTTGAGAATTCATGTTTCGTTTTGTTTTTGGTAGCCCCTGTTTAGTTAACTATGGCTGCGTACTTCAAAACCCAGTGGCTTAAAACAATAATCAACACTTATTTCACAGCTTCTGTGGGTCAGAAATTTGGGAGTACTTTACCTAAGTGATTCTGGCTTTAGACCTCAAATGAAGTTGGAGTCATGTTGCCAGGTGGGATTGACGTCATCTAAAGTCTTGTCTTGAGCAAAAGCAACTGTTTCCAAGGTAGTTCACTCACCTGACTGGAGTTGGTGCTGGCCGTTGGCAGGAGGCCTCAGTTCTTTGTCAAGTATAACTTGCCACAGTGCTGCTTGAGCATCCTCATGACATGGCAGCTGGCTTCATCCAGAGTGAGTAATCCAAGGGAGAATAGGCTAGAAACTGTAAGGTTTTTTATGGCCTCATCCCAGAAGTCATGTGTTGTTATTTTCACATGATCCCATTTGCTACACAAATTTGTCCCTTTCATTGTGGGAAGGTACTCCTTAAGAACATGAATACCAAGAGATGAAACAAATTATTAGGGGTCCACCATGGAGGCTGGCTACTACCATTACCTAACATTACAAGTAGGATTGTTTACTTAAAATTTCTCACTTTTTGTTAAAATTAGCCTTATCCTAAACAATGATATCAATTAAGTCACGAGATAAGTGTGCTAATTCTACTTTCCAGTCCAAATGCCTCTATACTTGTAATTGTTAGTGAAAAAAAATTTTTTCATGTACCATCTATGCCTGTTCTTATACTTCCAGTGGCATAAATGTTACACTTGGCAGGAATTGGGCCCAGCAAATAGGGGTCTGTCAGAGAGTCTTGGTGGTTTTGATCATCATTCCAGCTATTCCCTGTTCTCCATTCGGAACTTGAGAAGTTACAGGATACTGATTTTGCTGTCTGCTCTCCTTTTCTAGGACCGCCTGTACTTTGTGATGGAGTATGTGAACGGGGGTGACCTCATGTACCACATCCAGCAAGTTGGCCGGTTTAAAGAGCCTCATGCTGTGTAAGTGAGAACGTGTGCTGTGCTTCTTCCTTGGGATAAATGGGTGGGTTGTTAGTTCCTTTGGGTTTTTTGCCAACAAAGGATTGTTAAACATCTTAGGCTCCTCGGTGAGAAATATTTGGTCAGGGGAGAGAGGGGTTCTGTTTGATAGGGGATGCTTCTTTTTTTTCTCTCTCTGGAACCAGCTAAGAACTAGAAGCTCTACAACCACAAGTATTTATTATTTATTTATAATTCTTCCCTATGACTCTGACTCTTAGGAAAGGCCATATAGCTTCCATGGGAAATGTCACGTAGGTTTTGTTTGTTCATTTGCTAATATTTATTGAGAGCTCATTGTGGGACAGGCCCTAAGTGCTAAACAAACATTGTCCCATTTAATCTGGAGGAGAACTCTGGGAGGTAGTCATTATTGCCTCTGATTTATGGACGGGGAGACAGACTCGAGAGTTTTGGCAACTTGTTCAAGAGCTAGTGTGAGGCTGATCCAGAACTTTGATCCACATTTTTTTGCTCATGTGCTCTGTCTTACATCACTCTGCTTCTTAGATGCCTTCACTCCAGGAAGGATGATCAAGTTGGATAGTAGCCATGGTCTATTGTGGTTCCTGGGATGGGCAGACTGATTATGAGTTTTGAGAAATATATTCCCCCTACTGCATCCATTCCATTCCCTTTAGTATGAAAGGCAGCCAGAGTTTCCATCTTTTTATTAGAACCCAAATCTCATCTTATACCCTCCTGTCAGTGAACAGGAACAGGACCAGCCACAGAAATCAGCAACAACCTCTCCCTAGGAAGCTTGCTAAGATCTTATTGCCTCTCCAGAGAGCCCCCAGGGCTTGGCTAGCACCACCCTGCCATACACAGGCTTACTAGCTCCTGCTCAGCTCACCTAACCCCCCTACCCCCACCTGCTGAGCTTGTGAGCACCATGTTCTGGTAGGATTTGCATGATCCTTGCACTTCCATATCAAGCCATTCCGATCACAATTCTAAAAGGATTGGCTCTTCTTTTATTTCTAACATCTAATTGACAGAGGCTTGAATTCTATCATCACACAAGACATATTGTCAGGACACTTAACATAGTTCCCCCAAGCCCTCTCCAAGCCTTCTGGTATAACCGGGCTTTCTAGTTCTCCCAAAGCCTCTTTCCTTCTGGGCAGGCTTTCATGGAAGAGGTAACACGTTAGTCAGATGCTGTTTCCCATCCTGCCTGGACCATTCATTACCTACATAACCTGCCCAAGTTATTTCATCTCTCTAAGCCTCAGTTTCCTAATTTGAGGAACAGGTAGGTAATAGTAGAACCTACCTCACAGGATTACAATTATTATGATTAAATTGGATAATGCCTCAATGATGCCAGGTGGATGGTAAGACCTCAACAGATGTTAACTGTTATTGTTATTTTCACTTGCTATAGTCTGAAAGTACATTCTTCATGTAGTCCATTATATCTCATGGCTGCCCACTCCCCACTACACAATTGCTGAGCCTCTTGCTACCCCCAGTTCATCCTTAAGGCAGCCCAGTAGCTCTCTAGACCATGCTGTTAATCCATCCCCACTCTTCTCATACTATGTGATGTGTAGCTGACCTTCTATGCCCTGTGCCTAATTCACTATTGTGTTGCATTGAGAGTTGCCAAGCATATGATGTCTCTGAATTTCTCCGTTACTTTTTTTTTTTGCAGTTTTTGCTGGGACTGGGTTTGAACCCTCCACCTCCAGCATATGGGGCCAGTGCCCTACTCCTTTGAGCCACAGGCACCGCCCATTACTTTTTTTTTTTTTAATTTCAGATTTTACGCTGCAGAAATTGCCATCGGTCTATTCTTCTTACAGAGCAAGGGCATCATTTACCGGTAAGTGAGCACTGTGTTACTTACCATCTCCCCATCTCCCTCAGTTCCTTCCTTCCCTGCCTCTTTCTTCAACTGCTTTTAAAATTAGAATCTGTGCTGGGGGAGGAATCCTCCAGTACTAACTTGGGCATGTGTTCTGCCAGGCAGCATCGCCCACTGCCCTGGCAAAGTTTGGGCAGCTCTATATGGTGATAGAAAATCTCGATGGACTGTGTCACCAATGATGGTTCAGAGCCTCAAACCTGAGACCATTTGCTGTAAGAAGAGGAGGCTCACCTATGGGGTCCCAGGACTTCTCTCTCTTGCCCAGAGACCCACTTGGGGTCCAGCAAAGAAAGCCCCTTGGCTGGCCGAGTGTGATAGATCATGTTATTATGAAATGATGTTGTTGGTTTTTTTTTTTAATTTTTTGCCACATAACTATAACTTGGAAATGTATCTCTGTGTAGCTGCTCCTGAAAGACAGGATTAAGTTCAGGACTTGGCATTTGCTGGGTTTTAGAGGAGCAAGTGGATGATCATAGCTGTATGAGTCATACCATTTTATATTTCATGCAAGGCAGACTGTTGAGCCTGAGGCTGATATTTGTCAGTGAGTCCAGGGTATGCAAGTCTCCTCGCACTCCATGGGATGCAAATGGTACAGTCAGTGCAGGCTTGGGCTGGTTTGTTATGCAAGAGAGGCTAGCAGGGGCGTGGGGCTTCCAAACATCTGTGCCTGGCTCAGATGAAGGTCTGTTTAAAAGATCACCAAGACCTACAAAAGTCCATTTCATTCATTTGCTTGGCAAATATTTATCAAAAGCCTACTATGTTCCGGGCACTCTTCTGGGGTCTGGGGATACCAGACAGAGTGTCTTGCCCTTGTGGAATTTATCTTCTAGTGGTGGGAGATAGAGAAGTAAATCATAAAAATAGAATCTGTCTAGTAGTGATAATTGCTATGGAAAAAACCAAGCAGGATGTGGGGCTTTTGTGGGGTGGCGGTGGTGGAGATAGGACTCAGATTGTGTAGAGAACATGGTGATTAGAGTTAGGGGTGACTTTGGAGTCCTGGGCCTCATGCTGCAAGTGAAGGGTAGATATGGGATAAAAAGGCACAAGGAGATCAGCCCTGGTAGTTTCAAGGCAGATAGCAGAGATGAGGCTATGGGAGCTGGCGGGATGGAGGGATGGGAGGTAGGGGCCTTTGTAGAGCCCTGGGGCTCTTATTTCCTTCTTGAAGTGGAGATATGAGATCTTGACGGGGGGGGGGGAGACAATCCTATCCTGAGTGCACAGTCCCCACCATCCCTATTTTCTCCTGATAATGGAAGGATGAAGGTCAGGAATTGGTTTTACCAGGCACATGGGTTATCCTAGTGAAGGTACAGGAATAGAAGAAGAAGAAGAATTTCAATTTTAAGTAATATGGTCATTCTGCCCATGCCTGCCTCAGTGAACACGTATTGCTGTGTGAGCCTGAGATGGGACACGGGAATCATCTAATTCTTTCATTTCACCTTTTGACTCTCATAGCAAGAGCAACTTTTTGTGCTAAGTGTGATTCTGGTGCAGAAAAGCACACATTATCTTCCATAGGACAGTAACCCCTAAATTTGAGCCAATGACATCCAATGGTGTTAGCCGCAGAAATGGAGATCATGGGTCATTGTTCACCCTACATAGTCTTCACCTTGTGCACTGATGTTAGGACCCAGCTTCTGTGCAGGATGTGCCTCCAGTAGAATAGAACCAACTGGGTTGTTGAGAAGATTAAATATGGAACTACACACTTATTAGAAGCAAATGCATTCCCAGGGTACGTACCAGGAGAGAAAGTAGAGTTCTGGTCAATGGAGTTGAGTTTAAGGATAGCTTCCAAACTAGCAGGGAACCGGATTGGGATCTGGGATCCATGGATCCAGGCCATTGGCCAGTTAGGTGATAAAACCCAAAGATTAGCATTTCAGGTACTAAGACGCTACCTACTTCAAAGCTCTTTCTCCTAAACTAACTACATGTTCTTCCTTTATCCTCCACTATTAGTATGGTTTTTAAAGGGATATTTATCAATCTTTTAAGCCAATTAAATTCTGAACCTTTTTCCCTTGCATGTAAGAACAGACTCTGTCTCCTACTATAAAGAGTGGAAATGTCAGATACTTTGACAGCCTCCCTGTAGCAAAGGCAGGCACACGACCCAAGCTCTGACACTCAATAACACTCTCTCAAAACCTTGACTTAGAAGCTAGTGAGAAAGGAAGTGGAAACCATAGAATCAAGAGCGGCCATAGTAACCAGGTGCAGCTAGTTTTCAGAGGTAAGAGAAGAAGTGATTGATTCTTAGCAGCAACAGACAGTCCAGCATTAGGGCTTCACAGAACAGGGAATGTTGTCTGTGTGCAGTGATGGTTCTGGTGGTGTCTTCACTGGACAAGTTCTGCACTTCTGGCCCTAAATTCAAGCCAATGACTTCCAATGGTGTTAGCCACAGAAATGGGGATCATGGGGATTCCTAACGGGGATCAATTAGTCTCCTAATCTGGTTCTTCAGCCTCCTTGTAGATTCCATGAGCTGCCCCATATCCCTTTACGAATTGCTTTTCAGGTTAAACTCATCAGAGTTCGGTTTTGTTTCCCACCATCAAGAATCTCAATTGAGATAGAGTTCTTGAAATTGATAATCAAATGAAAACTGTAAAAAGAAAAACATACATGACAAAAGATGTATGGTTCCCTAGTTCCCTGAGATTACTTGCATGGTGGTGATGTCTTGTAAAGCGCTACAAATCACTCCTTCTTTCATTTATAGTTTCAGTTCATTGAACAATTCTTAAGTAAAGAGGGTGAGGAATTAAGTTAGAATTTAAACCCTCCTTCAGGATCACGGATGGAGATGTTGGGTGGGTGGGTGTGTGGGGGGATGAAAGATCTTCCTGTCAAACTTAGCATCTGATTTATTGATCACTATCTCTGGAACATGTGTTGGTTTAGCCCTTGATAGATTTCTGCAAATGAGAACAATTGCTCTATCCCCCTTTTAAAGCAGAAATGAGGATTTATTACCCAGAACAAAAGAATGCAGTGGAATTTCAAAAGAGCGCTGGTGACAGTGAATCTGATGGGAGTGTCTTCTGGTCCCTAGACCTGCTGATTCTTGGCACCTGAAACTCTCTTTTCTCTAACTATTGGAGATTTTATCCCTTCCCTGGTTGACACAGCTCCCTGTTTCTGGGTGTGTGGTTGAACTGGGGAGAGGTGGAAGGGGGCATGTGTTGCTATTAACAAAACCACATGTAGAACTAGTTGGTTTAGGTGAAGCAAGTTATTGCAAAGTGCATTTTTTCTAAGTTCCACCTGGTATGAGATACCTCTATGGTTTGTAGATAAGATGGAAGGCTGGTAGGGTGCAGTGACTTAGCCTGTAATCGTAGCATTCTGTGAGGCTAAGGTGGGAGGATCACTTGAGCTCAGGAGTTTGAGATTGCAGTGAGCTATGATGACGCAACTGCATACACTCCAGCTGGTTGATAGAGCAAAACTCTGCAAAAAAAAAAAAAAGGCTAGATATAAGTAGTACCACAGACAGCATCAAAGATAGCGGAGTGTTGCTATTGGCAAACAGTGGGTGCAAGTGGAGCTCCCCTAGTTCTGAAGCCATGTAATGTGGGTGATGTAGGATGAAGAGACCCTACAGACGGGGATGGGAGATGCCAGGATGTGTTTTCAAGTTGCAGTCTTTTTGTTGGAAATGATGACAGCAACTCAATTCAGGCTAACTTAAGTTAAAAGAGGCATTTATCAATTTATGTTACTTTTACATGCAGGAGCAGATCTGACTTTAGACCTGGATGAACTCAGGCGCTCATATGTTATGAGCATCGACTTTTTCACTCTCCCTCTAGGTTCTTCTTTTTCTATATTAGCATTCTTCTCTCCACCTCATGACCCTTAGAGCTTCTAGGTTCACATTCTACCACATGAGCAATGCCAGTGTAAAAAGCACGCATCTCTCTTCTGACGGTACCAGTCAAAATGCCAGAGCTGATACTTGTAGAGTGACTTTGGCCCAGATCGGGTTGCATGCCCATTCTGAATCTATCACTATGACCAGTAGGATGGAGTATTTCCACTGGCCAGCACGGGCCCACATGACCACTCCCAGAGCCAACGCCACCCACATTATATGGCTTGAGAACTAGGGAAGGGTGGTTCTCTTCAAAGGAGTATTAGGATGTTCTCATCACAGATGCTAGAATAGGCAGAAACCACAGATGTCCACCACCCACTCAAAATGATTTAAAAGAGAGATCTGAATTGAGCGGTAGTTCCCCTTACTTCTCAGGAAGCTGGACTTCCCCGTCTTCTATTAGGACCAAGACAGCCTGACCCACAGATCAGTCCTACTCCCTGGAACTGAAGCACAAAGTGTTTAGAAGGGAAAGTGTATTGATACTGGAACAATCGTGCCTGCTGGAGACACACCAGCATTTCCCCAAATACCAAGGTCTCCTCTTCAACACAGATGGAAATAAAACCAGAGAACATAGCACACACCCCTCTTGGTTGAAGCTCCAAGGTCACCGCCATGCATCCTTCCTGACACCTTGCTAAAATTGACTTTCCCAATTACTTCTTCATTGTCCTTTTTATTTACTTTGCATAGATCAGAATCTATCTATCTATCTATCTATCTATACATATATATATATATATATTTTTTTTTTTTTTTTTTTTTTTTTGCTGTTTTTGGCCGGGGCTGGGTTTGAACCCACCACTTCCAGCATATGGAGCTGGCGCTCCACTCCTTTGAGCCACAGGCGCTGCCCCAGAATCTATATTAATCACACTTCTAAATCGGAATGCTTGCTAATTGTCTTTTTCCCTCCACTGGAATGTAATGAGAAGAACAAGAAGCTTGTTTATCTTGTTCACAGCTATATGTTCAGCTCCAGGCTTCATGCCTATCACACACTATGTGTGCAACAAATATTTTTAGATTGAAAGAATCAATGGAAACTCCTGGGTCATGTCCCAGGAAATGGTCCAGGAGATGTTGGTAGAGTTTGATAAATTTCTCTCAATCAGTTTTTTTTTCTTTGTGATCTCCAGAGACATATAGATAATAATAATTTGGTGAAAAATAGATCTTCCTGTAGATGCAAGGGGTACTTACGTTACAAAGGGCAACTCTTGGAATTCTGGATACAAGAAGCCTTGTGGGTAGTCAGCCCTTTCTCTGATTTCCTGTGCACCTCCTTGTTCTTGAGTTTCTGTTTCCTTGTGTCCTCACTTGGCACAGCTGGCTCTGTAGAATAAGAAAGAAAAAGAAAAGCACAGAGGTTGGCAGACCTCTGTGCATCTCCCCACCGGCCTGTAAGCTGTTGGAAGGCAGGGTTGGTTTATATTCAACCTTTGTGCCCCACAATACCAAGCATGGGGTTTTATGTATAATGAGTGGCTAGTCATTGTTGCCTTGAAAGAAATAGCATTTAATTAAATCTCTACATTTTTTTGTCTGCCACAGTGACCTAAAACTTGACAACGTAATGCTGGATTCTGAGGGGCACATCAAGATCGCTGACTTTGGCATGTGTAAGGAAAACATCTGGGACGGGGTGACAACTAAGACGTTCTGTGGCACTCCAGACTACATCGCCCCTGAGGTAAGAGCTGCCACGACCCCACACGCACATCCATGCTGCGGGGACATCCCTCTGCTCCCCAGAGGGCCATGTGAGAGCCAGGACGGTTGAGGGGAGTACCTTGTAAGGGAACCTCGGGCTGGTCCTTATCCTGTACTCTAAATCATTCCTTTGAGATCACACATGCAAATTAACTTAGCACACATCCAGAAGCTCAGGCCTAAAATACATCAAGGTTTGGGAGAAAATTTAAATAAAACTCAAAAGAACCATCCAACACACATCAGTAAAATTCTCTGTCAAGCTGCCGTGGCTCATGGTCATATGATATCTCAGAATTATGACATTGAAATGTTTGTTGAGAGAGAGAGAGAGAGAGAGAAAGACAGAAAGAGAGAACAGATCTCCTAGGCTGACATATGACATGGGGTCTGTGTCCTATATATGTCCCTCAATAGAAAAATGGATGATAGGTTTGGTGCCTGTAGCACAGTGGTTACGGCACCAGCCACATACACTGAGGGTTGCAGGTTCGAACCCAGCCTGGGCCAGCTAAACAAACAATGACAGTTGCAACAAAAAATAGCCATGTGCTGTGGCAGGTGTCTGTAGTCCCAGCTACTTGGGAAGCTGAGGCAAGAGAATCACTCAATCCCAAGAGTTAGAGGTTGCTGTGAGCTGTGATACCACAGCACTCTACTGAGGGGGACATAGTGAGACTCTGTCTCGAAAAAAAGAATGATTTCTTTATAGCACAATATACTAGGAGGCATGGATTCAGAAGGGTGAATTAGAAATATATATATGGGAAGATCTTCAAGACATATTGTTAAGAAAAAAATCACAGCACAGAATAGTAAATACAATATGATACTATTTATGCACAACAACCGTAATACACAGAACGCTGCTCTGTGGCTTCTATGAGTGTGTGCACATGCGTGTAAAAGTATACAAAATCTGGACGATGACAGACTGATCTTATGAGTCACCTCTGAGGATATGGGCCTGGTAAAGGGGAATTTAGCTCCTTCTGTATACTGTTTACATTTTTTACAGTAATAAGAAAGTAATCCTTTTAAAAAATTTTTACCAGAGCCCAGTGGGGTTCTTCATTTGTGGCATAGTTGATGTATTGCTATTGTGTTCATTAATTAGCATATCAGACACAAGCTATAGCACAGTGCTCTGCTGGGATGTGAGTTCAGTCATCTCTGACCCTCAACTTGAGTTGCACTTGAGAGTCACAAGGGAGCTTTTAAAGTGTAGGCTGCTCAGGCAGCATCCCAGATCCACTGAATTGGAATCTCTGTGCGGGGTGGGCCCAAGAGCTCCAGTTTTCAAAAGCTCCTGTTTGGTCGTGATGGAGGTGACACGAAACGCCCTTAAGTGCTGGTGCGGTTGCCTCCCCCTTCAGCCCACCATGGGAGGAATACGTTTGGGGGCTGGTTTTAACATGAGCTAACCACATCAGCTCTGGCGGCTTCTCTCACCTCCCAGGCTCTATTTTCCTTTATAGAAGGATTAAGTTGTTGAGCTGTCTTAAGGCTCTAATAAGACACGAAGTACTTTTAAAAGCGAGAAAACACTTTCAATAAGAAGCCTTCTCCTAGAAAACCTTCCCTCCATGTCTTGAGGTCACTAAGGTCATTTCATTCATTCATTCATTCGTTTATTTATGATTGACAGAAAAATTGTGTGCATTTATCACGTCCAACTTGTTGTTTTGAAATATATATACATTGTGAAGGGCTAAATCAAGTTAATTAACATACACATTACCTCACGTGCTTGTTTTTTTTTTGTGGTGAGAACACTTAAAATCTCTTAGCAATTTTCAAGAGTACTATGCATCATTTTTAACTATAGTCACTGTACTGTACAACAGAGTTCTTGAATTTATTCCTCCTGTCTGGCTGAAATTTTGTATCCTTTGACCAACATCTTTGCATTTCTGGTTTGGGAATGGAAACCAGAGTTGGAGCTAGAGATCAAGATACAGATATTCACTTTATAGCCAACTTTTCTCAAACACCTTAATTGAGAAAAAAAAAAAGGAAGTAACTGCATTACAGAACATTGTAGTGATAGCTAATATTTTAAAAGCATAATATGTGAGAGGTACCTAGTATCTCGTGCATCATCACAAAATCCCATGACGTAGATATTATTATAAACTTCATTTTACAGGTGAGGAACCTGAGCTAAGTAACTAAAGCTAAGTAACTTTTCCCCGGTTACATAATTGGTAAATAGGAGTCAGGATTCAAACTCAGCCTGTCTGACCCTCAAACCTCAGCCTTTAACCTTTGCTATATTATCTCTTAACCTTTGATGTGGTTAGTTTTACACCCTTAGTACTAAAAGATGGACAGACACCTCTCTATTCTAGACTTTTCCATGCTCTGGCAATTTCCTCTTAATGTGTCAAAAACCTTAGACCTATGTGCATGTACCATTTGGTCCCCCAGTTCTACTTCTAGGAATTTATCTTAAGGAAATAATTGGAGAGTTGTTCTAATATCTAATTACAAGGATATGTGTTGTAGCATCTTATTGGTTCCTGATCAGCTGGGAATTCATAGGTAGATTTTAGTATATTTAATGGAATACTATGCAGAGGTAAAAACTGGTTATATTAATGTACATTTATTACTGAGGAAAATTGAATAACACATTTTATTAAAAGTTTGCATGCTAAAGTATTTAGGTTTGTATAAAACACCCCGTATACACAGAGTTTAATACATGTTCATAGCAAAGAGTCTAGAAGAAAATAGACCAAATATTATTCATAATTGTTCTCTTAATAGGGGTGACTTTATTTTATTCTCTTTACTTATCTATATTTTATAAATCAATAGTAATGAATGTTATTACCCTTATGAGCCTTTTGGTTTTAGTTGTGGTTAAACATAAAAATTACCATTTTAACTATTTCCAGGCATACAGTTCAGTAGTGTTAAGTGAATTCACATTATTGTGTGAATATTATTACTTTTTATTTGAAACAGAGTCTCAAGCTGTCACCATCAGCAGAGTGCTGTGGCTCACAGCAACCTCAAACTCTTGAGCTTAAGTGATTCTCTTGCCTCAGCCTCCCAAGTAGCTATGACAACAGGTGCCCGCACAATGCCCGGCTATTTTTTGGTTGTAGTTGTCATTGTTTGGCAGGCCGGGGCTGGATTTGAACCCGTCAGCTCCGTTGTATGTGGCTGGTGCCCTAGCCGCTTGAGCTACAGGCGCCGAGCCAAACATTATTACTCTTACAGTGAGAAGTAGAGATAGTTTTTCCTCTTAAAAATGCCACACTCACTATATTGAGATTTAAAAAAAAAAAAAAGCCATTCGTAGTGCTTTAGAAAGGCAATGTGACATCACAGGTGTTTGCCTAGCTGTAGTGTGACATCACAGGTGTTTGCCTAGCTGCAGTGTGACATCACAGGTGTTTGGCTAGCTTCAGTGTGACATCACAGGTGTTTGGCTAGCTTCAGTGTGACATCACAGGTGTTCACCTAGCTGCAGTGTGACATCACAGGTGTTTGGCTAGCTATAGTGTGACATCACAGGTGTTTGGCTAGCTGCAGTGACATCACAGGTGTTTGGCTAGCTGCAGTGTGACATCACGGGTGTTTGGCTAGCTGCAGGTGCCTCTGTGAAGCATGTCTGTCATTCCCTGAGTGCAAAAGAAATGCAAAGAAATAGCTCAGTGGGCAATGGTCTTCCTGCCCACCCTTTGAGACACTGGTCTGCATCTGTGCCTATTGTGGCACTATAGCCTTTCACAATAAGCAGGTGACGTGTTCCAAAGAACTCTCCCTCTACCGTCTTGCCCAGGTAAGTTCCAGCCTTCCTGTAAAAGAAGTGCAGTTTCTCTCTCCAGCCATGACACGCACTGCAAACCTCCCTCATAAGATGCCTTCTCTTTTCCAGATAATTGCTTATCAGCCCTATGGGAAGTCTGTGGATTGGTGGGCATTTGGAGTCCTGCTGTATGAAATGTTGGCTGGACAGGTAATTGAATTTTAAGTGATCTCCAAGAAAAGTCCTCCTCCAGCTCCATCCACACGGTTTCTTTAAAAGAACTTGTCAGCTTGGTAAGAGTCACACATCTGAACCTTTTCTGGCTTTGGGTTATCCAAGTCTGTTCACCATTTTTCCTCATCTTCTCCTTGAAAGCCCTGGAGTGTGACCTCACTGTGTGCTCCAGGGAAGAGGGTCCGCCATTTGGGAGCTGTTGAGGGGTGGAACTGGAAGGCTCAGGCAGGGATCCTTCTTCTCCCACCCTTGTCTGTCCCACAGGCGCCCTTCGAAGGGGAGGATGAGGATGAACTCTTTCAGTCCATCATGGAACACAACGTGGCTTATCCAAAGTCCATGTCCAAGGAGGCTGTGGCCATATGCAAAGGGGTGAGTAATCTCTTAAAGCTCGCGGCCACCACATATAGGGGTGTAGCTTGTGCTCTGCACAGGGATGACCCCCAGTGGGTGGGCAAGATGCAAACAGAACTCTGTTTGCCAACGTGAGGGCCCTGGCATGGAGCCACTATGTCCTGGAGGAAGGAGACCTTTTTTCTAATTTGTACAAATGCTCCACAGAGGCCTGGCTGCAATGGCATCTTGCTGCTGGCTGGACACCAGCATCTAGCCCAGCACAGGGGATGCTCATGAAATGAATGAGGAAGAAAGCACAGAGACTTTGTCAAGAGCTGGGACCAAGGGGCAGGGCCACAGAGGTCTTTGGCACAATTAGGGCTACCCTTGCCCTGCTCTGCTGCATACGTGTTTAGTAAATTTGAATACCAAAAATGTGCAAGTTTTGTTCTAAGAAAATGTCAGGCAGTATTGAATTAAAGAGATTCTCCAGCTAAACTGACTCCAATTCAGTATCTCCAAGCCCCCACTCTCCTCCCACCTCCAACACACACACAAATGGCAAAAAGGGTGTGTACATGTATGCACCTGCAGCTTATACAAATTGTACCTGTGAGGAAAGCAGGACGTATGTTTACTGGTAAGAATTGTTATGCATTTTGTGTTGGGCCAGGGATGCATATGGTGACCGGTGTGAGAGCCTTGAGGTCAGTGGTCCTCACTTTTGGAGGCCTCAAGAGATCTGAGGTGCTTTCCAGAATGCACATGTCTCAGCCTCACCCCAGAAATTAAGTCTGGGCATCAGTATTTTTTAAAAGTCCCCATGTGGCTTAAAAAGCACTACCTGTAAGTATAAGAGTACTGTCCAAAGGAAGTAATTTTTCAACTCTGAAGGAAGTGTGAAAGCAACATTATGAGACTCCCAGAGAATATGGTCCAAAGATGGTGCCTTCGTGAAGTATTTGCTCTCCCTCCAACCAGGAGTGCAGGCAAGTTCTCAGGGTTGGAACTTGGCTGTGTCCTAGCTGTGGGCTCCCACCTGTGTGTTTGAATAAACCGGGGCTGCCAGACCTAGATCTGTGGGATGTCTACAAATTTCCCATGCCCTCCCCAATTCTACTCTTCCTAACCCTAGTCAAGATGCTATATGAGCCGGCTTGGGCGAAGACAAGCTGGAACACTCAGGCAGACCGTCCTGCAGCTTGGCTCAGTCTGTCATAGCTGAGCCAGCTCCGCAGCCCGAAAGCACCTTGTCACACTGCCTAAATTCCCACTCTCAGTGAATCACCAAAGCTTTGTGTCTCAGCTACATAGGTTAGGCAAATTGATTGGAAATACTTTCTTTGAGGGTGTGAAGGAGGAAGGGAAAAAACGAAGAACAGACTGGAGACCCCGAGGTTCATTAAGAGCTTAAGCAAAGCCCTGGAAGAAAAAAGAAAGCACAGACTAAGGCCGGTGCAGACTGCTGTGGACATGTCAGTGGAGGCAGAGGGCAGTTGTGAGAAGAGTTATACACTGAGCTTTTGGTTTGCTTGATCATTGCCAACATGTAAAGATCAGGGAATTTCTCATAAACGTTCGGCTTTCCAGTTTCTCTTGAACAAAATGAGATCTTTGCCACATTGGCCTGTCATTTCGGCAAAGCATCAGTCAACCAGATTGAAACTACTGCCCTCTCTAATTTGCAGAAATCCCTGACTGCTTCCATTCCATCAGGGTTCCAGTTCTAGTCCAGGTGTCCTTAGGAAGATGACTTCATCTGAAGATTGAGGATAATAATAGCCCTACATGTAGAGTTCTTTGATGATTAAATGAGTGAATACCTGTAAGTCACTTAGAACAGAGCCTGGCACTCTGCCCCCAAACCCTTGGAGGTTACTTTACTGTAACGAATGCTGGCACTACACTGTTACATGCCAGGCTTCTCTTGGCATTTGAATTTGCAGACCTGCATAGTGACTTTTAAAAGTGTGGGATTTGGGAGATTAAGAGAACCTTTGCAAAACTTGACCCTTCTTGGGTACATAGTCTTAAGCAAGTTCCATTGTATCTCCAGGCTTCTGTTTCTTTATTTTAAAAAAAAAAATAGTATTATTCATTGGGCAGTAATTATATTCCCCTTTTTGAGAGCATTACATGAGCTCTTTGCATGGTGTTGGCACACAGTAGGTGTTCAGTATCTGCACAGGGTCTTCCCCTTCTGTGCCTGCCCTGGTGGACAGCTGGGGGTTCTAAGTGGGTCATGGAGGAGAGAGGATTTTCCAGGTCAGCTGCATTCAGCTTCAGCTCCAATTAGCAGTTTCCCTGGTAGAGCAGTTTTCTATTAATTCAGGACCATAACCTTCACGATTAACTGGGGTGACTTCTTTACTTTGGGGTTTGGGGACCTTTTTGAGTTGAGTGGGCTGAGTCCAATGTGGGTTCTTTCTTCAAGGATGATGCTCCACAGAAGGGTGACGCTGAAGCAAACAGCCACATGCTTCCTCCTGCACAGCGGGCCCCAGGGGATGCATCTGGGAGGTGACCAGAGATTGCAACTGTGATTAAATCCAGCTGTCTACATGGCTTCAGGCACATCAGAGCAGAGTGTGGGAACTGGGCAGAGACTCCAAATTAGTGCTGGGGGTTTCTGCAGTGGCTTTTCTTTGCTTAGCATCTTCCAGCTTAGAAAGAAATCAAGCCAGTCTTTTGAAACAGTCACCTTTCAATGGACAATGTGCTCTTTATATGTCCATTCTGTTAAAGACCCTATTTTCTACCGTTAAAGAATTAGTTAAACTTTGAACAAGCTTGAAGCAGACAGAAGCCCAAATTGTCTGCACATTAGCATGAAAACCAGCAGAGGTTGAATAGCACAGAGCTATACGATTTCAGGGTCCAGCACATGCATTCAAAGCCTACCTCTGCTCCTTAGCTGTGTGACCTTATACAAATAACTTCTCTGGACCTGGATTCCTTATCTGAAAAATTAGGGTAACAGTTGCTGTGGCCTCACAGTATTGCCATAAAGACAAAAAAGTAATGGGTCATGGTTGGGAAGCGTTGAGCACAGAGCCTGAGCACATATGAGGTTCTCATAACGTAACAGCTTATGGTACCCAGAAGCTGTTATTGACACTATTACCAGTGCTAACCAAGACCTCATTGCCTTTTCTATCCTTCCATCCTAATCCTGCACAAATGTCAAAGCTTGACTACAAATATCCCTGCAGAAACCACATGGGAAGTGCCCTCACATTTCTCTTGAAAGCCAAAGTTTTGGAGTTAGGCAGAGTGGGATCCAATCTCAGCTCTTACTTACTATCTCTGTGGGTCTGTGTAGTTGCTTAATATCTTTTGAGTGTCCATTTCCTTTTCATTCAAATGGGAGAAATCATATACTCACCTAATTAGGATGAGATCATGCATGTAAACACAGAAGTAGGTTAGAACCTAAATGTCTGGTTATTTTTGACCCGGGAAGGTAAAGCATCTATGGCCAGTAGGTACTTGTGTGTGTGATCACAGATTATCGTGTGAGCAGGAAACGGGCTGTCCAACAGTGTCCGTTCATTCTTTCCCCATACTCAGCAAGTCCTGGGGGCAGAAAACATCTAAGGATTCTGATATCATGGCCTGCTTGTTGTCAAGTCAGCCCTGGGAAGCTTTTTGGGTTTGTGTGTTCATTTTCTTCCTTTCTTTCTTCTTCTTCTTTTTTTTTTTAATCACCAACTCCTCCGTCTCTACTCTCTGTGCATTTGCCGAAGTCTTGAGATCAGAGATATTTTCATGCTGCTCTAGATTCATTTACAAGAGAAAGCCTGTCTGGTTTCATCTCAGAGCATCTATTCATCTTGTTATTTAGCACTGGCTCAGCGACCCAAAGATGGAAGGTTTTGATAATTAAGTAATTTAAACAGAACACCAAAGAAACCTCAGCAGAGTTGAGTGTAATGTGTGATACAAGGGAAATGAGCTAGGCCAGGTTTTGACTGTTTAATGAGCTTTCAGAAAGTAATTACTTGAAACTTGGGTCCATTTGGCTAATATTTTTTTCTTCTGTTGTGTCATTTTTACAAATGCTTTACTGAGAAATGCAAACAGAATATGACTGAATGTGGCCTTTGCCTTGGTCAAACTCCAGTTTTATTGTGGTGGGGGATGGGGATTTTGAAGATATGGAAACTTTTCTCATTAAATGCACCAGTAATTGTACATAACTCGTTTTTTGAACCAAAATGGGTCATGTGGCATTTCTAACGTGACATTCATGGCCACCTTAAGGCTTTGGTTTGGTCACCCATAAGGGATCCCCCTGCCCTAGCAGTGGTCACTGTTGTGGGGTCCCCTACTATAAAGTCCTGTCTGGGATTAATTGTAGGCAAAAAAAAATAAGAACTAGTTGAGATTCTTCATTGTACTTCCTTCCCTAATTCATTGGAGCAATAATTTCTGAGTGTCTTACATCTCCCCTTCTGAAACTTGCTCAAGTCAGTGTTCTTCTTTCTCTTAAAGCTGATGACCAAACACCCAGGCAAACGTCTCGGTTGTGGCCCTGAAGGTGAACGTGACATCAAAGAGCATGCGTTTTTCCGGTATATTGATTGGGAGAAACTTGAACGCAAAGAGATTCAACCCCCATATAAGCCAAAAGCTGTAAGTAAGCTGTTCTCTCTGAGTGTCGGCTACTTGTACATGTAATCTTTCCCTTGTCCCTTTGTGTGCTTTGAATGCTGAGGGGTAGACGTCAATGTGTCTACTTGAATACATCTGTATGGACTCACATTTCTGCACAGAGTCACTGAGTACAAAAAGGGAGATTTCCATTCTCACAGCCCAGCCTCTATAAATACAGAAAAGACAACTGATATTGGATTTTTGTTTTATCGATTCAATTATTGTAACTGTCTTAGCTGACAACGTTTGGAGAATGGTTCTTGGGTGAGCAAGGTTCAGATCCATTTTTGGATGGTGATAAAGAATCTAATTTTGCCCTTCTTCTTTCCTTGGTTCAACTATGTCATTTTCTCTTCATACTGACATTGAAAAGGTCATGTTGTTTATCTCAACAGCATTTAAATTTAATTCTGAAACATACACCACGTCTGAGTCAGTAAATAAGACAGGAGTTCTCCAGCCAGCTCCCACCCAAAGCAAAACAGAATGAAGCAGAAGTTGACATGCTCTTGAACTGTAGACCTCTTGGAGGCTTTAGGGGCAGATAAAGATTTGAGTTAATTCTTAAAATGCAAGAATAAGTCCGTGTGCCCACGGGAAGGTGTACTATACCCAAAGACTCAGCTGAGAGTACTTGTCAGCATCAGCGTGCAGGAGATTGCCCCTGAATTAATCAGAACTGTGATTCTGCTGGGTGAATATTTCTTTGTTAAATTAAGTAGAGGGCAGACCTGGTGACTTGATTATGAAGTGTGAAACTACTGACTGAGGCTGAAAAGTGAGCATAAACATTACCAATGAGACCTAATGTTGTAAGGGCCTCTGTGTTAAGATGAAGACGATGATAAGGGTAGTTATTATTTGATATTATGGTATTATTGTTATTAATTTCTTGAGCACTTGTGTGCCAAGCACCACATTAAGCATGTCACACACAGCATCTAATTAAATCCTCACAACAGCCTATGAATGCTGATAGTTTTATTCCATGCTATGGAAGAGGAAATGGAGGCACAGAGAGATTAAAGTGCTATGTCTAAGGTCACTCAGCCAACAGGAGGCTCCAAACCTCAGTCTGACTGTATCAGAGGCCACCTGAATGCCTGGGAGCAAAGGGCATGGAGCTTAAAGAAAGTCTCACAGGTGATTCTCACATCTCCACGTGGTGCTGCACCTTTCTCTCGTTCCAAATGGTTAGAATCTCAGCTCTACAGGTCCTTGATGAGTCCTGTTTCTTTCTAGATTCCCCTTGGTGTTAGGAGGCCAGATCCATTAGAGACAGCCGGTTCCACTTTGTGGCCCTTCTAATTATCACCAACTTATTTATATATTGGTACCAAATCAGCCTCCCCCAAACTGCAGAGCCTATTGTGTAGAACCTCCATCAGACATTAGCAGATGCTGGCTTGTACATGTGAACCCCAGGATTTCCAGGTTAAATCCTACTCCACCCCCTCCTGGAAGTATGTCCCATATGGTATCACTTCCAGGTCAGGTCTGCTTTTTCTCTAGGATGTCACATTCACCTTAAAACCCAGATACAGGATTGAGCACAATGCTTCTAATAGTGTTGGACCCTCAGTAAATACAGTGAGTCAAATAGTCTCTTGATAATTCTAGAGCTAGTGAACTTGGGCTAGTCAGTTTCCCTCTCTGATTCACTATTTTATCATCTGTAATGCAGCGATGATGATAGTTTCAACATCAGAGGATCATTACAATGCATAATGCACTCATTACATGTCTGGTATATGATGGGCACTCGGGGAGAGTTAATCATTGTTTTTGTTAGTTGTGTCATACGTTAATGTCTCAGGTGCAGGGTCTTCGAGGGGCAGAACAATGTTAAGTCCTCTGAGATAATATCTGTATGTATGCTTGGGTTTGGGGAGGTCCTTGCACGTCATAGGCAATATTTCCAATTTGATTGAGCCACTTGGAAAAAAGATCAGAAGGGAAGCCAGAGAAGAAGAGTAGACTCTTTGTTCAGAAAACTGAGAAGGAACTTGAAGATGGGACACACAACTGATTTGTTTTTTTTGAGAGGGGGCTATTAATGAGGTCTCAAAACATGAAAACACGAACCCGCCCTTTTTTTTTGGCTTGGCCAGAGGAAAAAGGTAAATGCTCCCGACTCCGCCAGCATGGAAGTTGCTGAACATTTGAAGTTCATTCTATAATTGTAGAGCAATAGTTTTCAAAGTGTGCAGCAGTAGCAACATCACCTGGGGACTTCAGGAATGAAGTTCTCCAGCCCCACCCCCAGATCTCCTGAATCAAAACCTGTGGGGATGGGGCCTAGTGTTCTGTGTTTAATAAGTCCTCCAGGTGACCTAGTGTGTGCTCAAAGTTGAGAATCACTGCTGTGGGGTTTAGGGTTAAAAGCTTAGGCAGAGGCTCAGAACCCACAGCACAGTGGTTACAGCACCAGCCACATAGATTGAGGCTGGCGGGTTCACTGACAGGTTCAAACATGGCCTGGGCCAGCTGAACAATAATGACAACTGCAACAAAAAAAATAGCTGGGTGTTGTGGTGGACTCCTGTAGTCCCAGATACTTGGGAGGTTGAGGTAAGAGAATTGCTTAAGCTCAGGAGTTGGAGGTTGCTGTGAGCTGTGACGCCATTGCACTCTACCAAGGGTGACATAGTAAGAATCTGTCTCCAAAATAAAAAGGTAAGCCAGGCAGAGGCAGGGTGGGGAGAGGGAGCATCTGTATAAGTGGGAGACACTGGTGGGGAGTGGGGTAGTGGCTTCTGGAACAGGTGACAGCCTCAAATGCCTACAGAGGCCAGGCAGGTGATATGGATGAGAGAGGAGGGATGGTGAGGTGGAAGTCAGAGTGGTGGGGAGGAGGCCACTCCACGTGCAGAGCAGGCGAGCCCTCTCACAGGCTCACCTGGCACCTCCACGGGGCCGCCCTGCAGGACCCAGGCCCAGGACAGCCCCATCTTCATGATTTTCATGAGAAATCAGGATTTTTAGATGAAATCTCACTCCTTTTTGATATATCAGTAACAATTTTTTTAAAAAATTAGACATAGTTCAGGGCAAATAAAATGTATCCATGACCCATATGTGGCCCATGAACTGTTAGTTCGTAACCTCTGGGGGAGTGATGACTCAGAGTCAAGCTGACATTCAGCCAGTTCCCATTAGTACTGGTTATTTGCAACTGGCATTCGTTCTGACTGGTTAAATATTTTGAATATCCCTGCTGAGCAGTAATGAATATAAAAGGTCTAGCTCCATGTCTGGCTCCTAGAAAGTACTCAGGAAGGGGTAGCTGTTGTTATCATTGATGCTATAAAAAGATCAGAATAATTCGTAATTATCAACAAGCTGCTTCAACTCTTCTGCATTTGATAGGATTTCCAACTGATCAGTGTCTTCAATTCCCTCATGAGGGTTTAACAGTGACTTTCAAAGTGCAGTGAGTGGAGTGGACTGGACTATACACTTCAGGATGTTCTGCTACCAGCTCTAAGGGGAAGCAAGCCCCGCCCTTGATCTCTTTAGGCTGAATTATGAATAAGGATAAATGTCTCATTTGATCCCACCTGCCCGCATGCCTTGTACATAGCAGATGTGGGCCTTAGAGCTCCCCATCCCCTAGGCTCGGAGTTTATATTTCTCCTTTCTTATCTGTCTGTCACTCCTGAAAGGCCCATGGTGACAGTGTGCAGAGTTCCATGTGCCCTGTGGGGTGGTAAAAGGCATGCATGTACCCATCACTGTTCCTGATTCATGCCTGCGATTAAATAGAGTGTGGCGAGAGGACGAGCGAGGAGCAATAACAGAGGATTATATTCAAACATCAGTGCTATTATTGGAGGGTGCTATTATTGGAGGTTCATTAAAGTAACTTTAAATGGGTTTTTTAAGTTGTTCTCAGCACCATCTTTTATTGTGGAAGGAGCTGTTTGGAGAGTATTGTTTGAAACTGTACTGAAATACACCAGCTTTGGTTTTCTGTGGCAGGGTACAAGAGTAATTTTTTTTTAACTGCGTATCTGGTAATGTCATTCTCTTGCTTAAAACTCCCCCAGTGGCTCTCTGTTGCCCCCAGGAGAGTATCTGTTGCTCCTGGGCTTTTGAGGTCTTCCAGACCCTTCCAGCTTTAGCTCCTGACTCCAAGAACCAGCTTTCCTGGGCATCTTTCAGATCTTCAAACACGCAGTATCCTCTCTTCCCTTCCTCATGTCTCCTGCCTCCTCACTGAATCTATAGAACGTCATCCCCTCCGGGAGGCTCTTGTTGATTCCTGAGTAGGGATCTGCTACTGTTCTATCAACAAACTCATCACTTGTGGTTATAATTACATGATCAACGTGACATCTGTCTTTTTGACTAGACTGTAAGATCGGGCCTTTCTCCGTGCCATATTCCAATGCCTCGAGTAAGATTTTGCACATAATAGGTGGTTGCTGAATGAATGAATGAATGCATGCATGGCCATAAAACAGGATGCTGTAAATACTTGGTGCTGTGGAACATAAGGAATCCTTTAGGGGTATACATTAGAGTGTAGGATGTTTTCTTATGTACAGCAGGGTGTCTCAAATAAATTGGTTGTTGTGTAAGTTACTACCCTATTTATAAAGAGCTGTAATTTGGCTGCTGAATTGCAAGCTGTCATGGCATCATGTGGTTGTGCAGTGTGCACTGGGAGAGTGTGCTGGTGAGGGAGCCCGGGTAGAGAGGGCTTACAGATTCTTGCAATCTAACCTTGCACAGTCCAGTCCAGCACTGCACCTGCCATGATGTAGCCTAATGGAGCCTCTTCAACCTTAATGTGCACACACGAGTCATTTAGGCGTCTGGTTAAAACGCTTATTCTGATTCAGCTGGTCTGGGGTTGGGCCTGAGATTCTGCATTCCTCACAAGCTCCCGGGCAATAGGATGCTACTGGACCACAGACTTCACTTTGTATAGCCAGGGCTAGAACACGGTACTATAGCACGCAACAGCTCAGGTTGTTGACAGGAGGACCCGCTGTGGTCCAGGTAGTGTGTGCAGGGTGGAGATCCTGTATAAGGAAGGGGTACAATAGGGTCAGTACTGAATGTCCTGGTGGAATGTGGTTCAGGACACACAGCGGGCTGTTGGGGGAGGGGGAGGTCAGTGTGTGTCTGGAGGGAGGTAGTAATCTGTGTTCTAAAGAGCAGAGTATGTTGCTGAGTGTGTGGTAGAGCAGAGGATTGGGAAGAGTTGTGTGCTGGTTCTGTGCTGTGGTGGGGATGCCATCAGGTGCCGTGTCATCCACCCAGTGGGTGAGGAGGTTCGGAACTATTTTAAGTTCTGGATAAAAATAATAAAAACCCCTGCTCTCATGGAGCTTACATTCAAGAGAGAGCAGGCAAAATAATAAATATAGAAACAAGTGAAATATACGACATGTAGAAGCCAGTACGCATTACTGAGGAAACTAACACATCAGTGAAGATGGGGGAAGCTGGGTTTGGGGAGGTCAGTTTTAAGTAGAGTGGGTGAGAAAAGCTTCACTGAGTAAATGACATTTTAGCAAATATAGGAGGAGGGTGAAGGAGGGAGGGAGCATCCATGTATATATCTGGATGGAAGGAAAGGGTAGTTTGGGGGTAGGTAACAGGTGCAAAGGCCCTGAGGCAGGAGGTTGCTTGGCATGTCCAAGGGAGAGCAAAGAGCCAGTCAGGTGGCTGAGCTGAGGGGGTGGGCGAGAGAGGTGGGATCAGGAAGGCCATGAGAGGAGCAGATAGTGCAGGCCACTGCAGGATCTTTAGCTTTTACTCCAATTCGTGAGCCCAATAATAATAATAATAACAACATGATCCGTCTCTGGGTTTTAAAAGGATCAGTCTGACTGCTGTAGGAGCAAAAATGAAATCAGGGAGACTGATAGTGAGGCTCTTGCAATGATCCAGGCAGTTGGTGGTGGGGACTCAGGATGGAGCAGTTTGAGAACCCCGGGTTGTGCTCATTTTGGCATCCTCTGGCCCTGCCCAGTTCCTGGAACCTTGTGGCCACTTAGAATTGCCTGGTGAGGGATAGGTAAACACGAGTCCCTTCAGACTGCCCACATAATTGATCTTCACATATAAAATGTGATAGCCCAAAAGTTTATTCATGGTAGCACAAAGATAAACTAAAGAAACAGATTGGCAGGAAGCTTCTGTAGTGCAGCACATAGGCTTGCCGGGCAGACGGCAGGCCATGGCTGTGTTTTGTCCTGTTGATGTACAGGAGGCAGTAGAGGAGGATCTGAATGCTAAGGGCCATCATAGAATTTTGCTTGCTGTAGCAGAAGGTGCATTGAGACTACACTGTGGGTGAGCACATTTTATTGTAGAATTTGTAGTACATTGGGGCTATAACGGCACGGTACGAGATATGCTGGTGTAATAGGTTTAAGCTAAGATGCCTGATTGAGATTCATGATTAAGGCGTTCGTGTGTTGTCATGAATTCCCTGAGTGAAGTCCTGTGCTCCAGGCTTTAGCTGCCTAAGGAGATGAACTTGGATCAGCCTACCCAGCTAGCAGTGCAGAAGCAGTGAGTTGAAGACACACAGAAAGCTAAGCAGGCTTCATTAGAGTTTGTAGAGTGTAGTGTGTGTGCAGGGATCTGCCTCCTAGTCGTCCTGGCTCTGCTACTCTTTTAAAATATGATCAGTCAGGTTGTCAGTTATTCTAAAATATGGTCGATCTGATCATCGGTTGTTCTAAACTGTGATGCATCTGATCGTCAGTTCTCCGTGCAGGGGTCGAGGAGTACACCGGGATGAGAAATAGGCATTAAGAAGAGCCTCTTTCCCGGCCTCCTTGCCTTGTCTCATGAGCAACTATCAAGTTTTATCGAGGCACAACTAGCATCCTCATTCCCCCCTTCCTTCCCTCTGCCCCGAGTGTCACACTCCACAAGCTCCAAGCCCACCTATCTGATAGACTGATTCCAATCATTTCTGTTCTTGTCGCCTATTCTCATCGCCACATGAAGCCCCAGATTACTGAGACATCTACACATTAGGAAAGCCTGGAAATTTTGCACACTATGAAAGCAAAGGCCCTTGACCCGTTCTATGTCAGTATCATTTCCAAAATACCACATGGGTTATCTGAGCACATACTTTTGCCCCTATCCTCTGAGAGTCTCACTTCTGAACCGCTTCAGAAAATAAATCATACGCACAGGGCTTGGTTTCTGGGCAATTCTGTCATCTGAAAGTATTGTTTATGTAGCTGAGGTCAAAAGCTTCAAGTACCACGGTAATGAGCTGCAATTCTGTTCATGTGACATTCTCCTCCAAACCCAATTGCCCTTTACACTGTGTGAGTAAGTGGCTCTGTGTGTGTGTGTGTCTGAATGTGTGCGTTTGATGTGCTGACATTTCTGGATTGAAGCCAGCAAGTGTAACCTTTGTATGTTTTCTATTAAAACTCCAAATTCAAAGCTTAAGCGAGGGATCTAACTTTTACTCAATATGATTTATTTAAACATAGAATCTAACTCCCCCAAATTAGTAGGTACTCAGGAGAACAGTATCTTTTTGAAAATTGTGATTTAAAATAATTCCATAAAAGCTTTACTATTCACATATATTGGAAAAAATATTGAGTTCTTGTCTGTGCTAGGCACTGTTTTAAGTGCCTGCCACGCATTATCTCATTTAATTCTTGCAATTTTATGAAGTAGGGGTTGTCTCACCATATTACAGATGAAGGAATAGAGTTTGGAAAGGTTAAGGCATTTTCTCATGGTCTAGCAACTAGAAGGTGGCAGAGTCAGGACTTGAACCCTGGACTCTGCACTGCCTAAGATACTTCTAAAGATTATTAGAAAGCACTTGGAGCCACTCATAAGGTTTGTGGTTGCATCAGCAGATGAGAGCCACAGTAATACCATCTAATGATATCTATTATATAATAGAAAAAAAAAAGACTGAATATTCTTACAATTCAAATGATTTAAAATTTATTTTAAAGTATTGCAACAAACAAGTGACATATTCACACCTTTTATAATCCCCTAGCAGGATTTGAAAAGATGCAAATCTTGCTTGTTCGTTAAGGCTTTGATATAGAAGCTGACAAAGACAGCAGACGTCAGCTAACCTCTGGAAGCCTGGCAAAGCAGCATCTGAAATGAGGCACTCAAGACAGCCTCATTAAGGAGTAGACATTTCCCCACTGCATTCTGGTTGTTCTTTGGAGGTACCCAGAGTGTGGAGTTTGCAGAAATCTTACTAAAAATACTAGGCTACATTTCTGTACTAACTAACAAATAACCAAGAATCATTTAGGATACATAGCCTGGAGTCTGTCTGTCCACTTATCTCTCTTTCCATCCATCCACCCACCCATAGAGACCCATTTAAACAGAAGATCAAACCAGGTTCTCTTTAGAGATGCTTGGAATTGGCAGGTTCCTGGGCCAAGAGAAGTTCCTAAATCACCTGCTGGCTTAGTCTATTTTGTGTTGCGATAACAGAAGACCACAGACTGGGTAATCTATAAGAAAAAAATGTCATTCTTACACTTCTAGATGCTGGGAAGTCCAAGGGTGAGGCGCCTACCTCTGAGGATTGTGCCAGAGAGCATGTGTATGTACAAGGCGGGGGGAGTGGGGTAAATCCATTCCTTTCATCAGGAACCCACTCCTGCAATAACAGCATTAAGAGTTCATGATATAATCACTTCTCAACACTTGTTGCATTGGGGATGAAGTTTCTAATGCGTGAACTTTGTGGGGGCACAGTCAAACCATAGCACTTGCCAGGTCCGTGACTTTGAGCTCTCCTCTGGAAAAGAAGCCAACAGTCTGAGTTGAAGTGGTAGAAGGGAAAGTTACATGCTGAGAGAGGGCATGAAACTGTCAGGATATCTCTGTCAATAGCTGCTGAAACATAATAGAAGTCAAAAGTTGAAAGATTACCTTAGAAGTAGAATTCAACTGCTCTGTTCTATAGATGAGCAGAAGCCCAGAGATTTGCCCAAGTGGCTTACATGGGGGAATAGAACAGAACCAAGGCAAGAAAACTGGTCCTCCACTTAATGGATGCAGGACTTCATAATTAGCACTGTTTATAGCAATAATATTAAAATGGATCAGGCGTGTTCTGTCAAGTTGTTCAGTTTTACTGGAGAGTAGAGCTCTATTATGTTGATCTCATCCTCACAAGAGCCTCATGAGATAGGTGCTGTGACTACCTCCTCTGTACATGCAAGGAAACAGGCTCAGAGAGGATAATTAACTGACTCGCCTGTGGTCACACAGCTAGTAAGGCTGAGAGCCAATTCAAAGTCCATTTTCCTCGCCTCCAAAGCTTATACTCTTGGCCACTATAATGTTAATTCTTTCACCTACCAAACTCCGTTGCACAGATGTGGGATTTAAACTGCTCTTGGTCCAATCCCTAGTTTAAATATTTTCCTAGGAGATGGGCTCTGTTGGGTAGATATTCTTGAACTTTGTTTGGCTCTTTGAATTCTGCTGTCAATACTGCACAGGTTGTAGTGCTTATCACAGTACCCTGGAAAGCTGTTAATAAATGGGTGCTAGAACTTGTGAAGATGAGAAAATGCATCCCGAGAGACTAGGTCAAGCAGGAAGAATGGAGATTGCGAGTCAAGTGGGCCCAAGGTTCAAACACCAGCTTTGCTAATCAGCAGCTGAGCATCCCATTATCTCAGCAACTTCTACCAAGATGGCAAATAATGACCCCTCTGAGCCTCTACAAATGCAAGCCTGAGTCTCTTAGGCAAGTCCCCAAACCTTCTCTTTTCTGAACTTCCCCCTACAAAGCTCTAGTCCTCTTGGTCTCAGCTAATAACCCCATCTCCTAAGTCATGGGGAAAATTGAGGCTGTGGGCACCCATTGGAGGGTGTCACTAGTCTTCCTACCCCAGCCTGTACCTGCACAATCATCATAACAGCTTTGACCTGCTTCTTTCTGTGGTTCAGTCCATATGTGCCATCCTTTCCCCCCCGTGTGAGACTTACCTTCCACCACTGCTCATGACTCTGCACACTCATCTCCTTCTGCACTATTTGGTCTGTGTCTACAGCTTCTCTCTGGGCTCCCCAAAGCTCTTATGGTTGCAAACGGAAACCTGATTTAAACTGACTTTAAGCAAAAAATAAAAAAATTAAAATTAAATAAAATACAATTCAGATGTGGATGGATGATGGTCTCCAACACCGTCAACAGGAACTCATTTCTCTGTATCCTTTGGAATATATCCTTCCTCTTTGTTGACTTCACTCTTCATTCTCAGAAGGTTTTCTCTGGCATAGAGCAACTTGCAAGTTACATCCCATTATTATCTCAGCAACTTCCCCAAAGAGAGCTTCCTTTTTATAAAATTCCCAGTGGCTTCAGAGTCAGTCTTATTGGAAGATAAGTCAGACTCGGTCACGTGTCCATCTCCAAAGGAGTCACTGTTCTAGGGGAATGGAACATGCTGAATGGCTGGGCCTGGGTCGCCTGCCCCCTTAGCCAAGGGACTGGATCTAACCCTATCTAAATGAGACATCTTGAGAGAGGAGGGGGAGTGAGGCCTCCAAAAAAAAAAAAGTTGCTATTACTAGAAGGGAGAATGTCTGCTGGGTAGACAAAAAAGTAGGAGCTATCCACTCTTACTCTATCCTGCCCTTCTCCTTATCACATAAACCTACTCAGTCTTTTTCACCTTCAAAATCCTTTCCCTCAAACCTGGCATCCTTCCTCCTTCCTGCTCCTAGGGTTACTGCCCTGTCCTACTTGTACACACACAAACTTTTGAAAGAATTGCCAGTTTGTGGTATTTTCACTTGATGACAATTCATTCTTCCTTTAGTTTGGTGCAATCTGGCTTCCGCTCACACCATTCTATTGACATTTCTCTCATTGAGTCATCAATGACCCAAAAACTGCCTCCTCTCATAGGCTTGTCTTATTTCCTTTGACCTCACCATATTTCGTACTTTGATCTTCTCCCCTTAAAAAAAGACTGGAAAAAATAAAATATTCAAGCAGCATCAAAAGCTACATGGAGAAATTAAGACTGCCCTCAATCCAACCCCACAATAGGCTCCATGGTTCCCTTCCCAGGGCCACCCACTGCAACCAGATTCTCATGTGAGCTGTTCAAGCCCAGGAATAGTCCACATCACACATAAGCATGTTAGTATGCCGTGTACAATTTCTGTATCTTGCTCTATTCCCTTCTGTCCTGGAGATTGTTTCTTATCTGCACATCTAACTCTACTTCCTTTTTAAAATAGCTTCTTTAGTTTCCTATACATCTCAGTATACCCGTAGGATAAATTCAGAGTCCCTTCTTCCTTTTTGCCCATTGTCCGTCTTCATTTTATGACACTGTGTATCTTAGTCTGTTTTGTGCTACTGCAAGAATACCTCAGAGTGAGTAATTTATAGTGAACAGAATTTTATTTGGCTCATGGTTCTGGAGGCTGGGAAGTCCAAGATTGAGTGGCTGCATCTGGTGAGGGCCTTCTTGCTGTGACATAACATGGTGAAAGGCCTCACATGGCAAGAGTGTGCACAAGATGGGGCCAACTCAACTTTCTTAACAAGCCCACTTCTACAATGATGACATTAATTCATTCATAGGAACAGAGCTCTCATGACCTAATCAGTTCTTAAAGTTCCCACTGCCCAACACTGTTGCATGGGGGATTCAGTTTCCAACACATGAACTTTGGGGGACACGTTTGAACTGTAGCACCATAATCAGTGATTTTTCTTCCTGCCTTCTACTCTACTCCCTGTAGAAATTCTGACTCCATTAGGACGTCCAATGACAGTAAAATTTGGAAGGTCAAGACATGCCTGTGACTCAGAAAGGGAATGAAAAAGCTTATTTCTTGTTTGCTTACAAGTGTAGTTTCTTAAAAACCAACACAAAATGCCCCATCCCCAAATGACACACATAAAACAACTCAGATGTGGTGTGTGAATTTGCTTGAAATATCTTTCCAAGGGAACAAGACTTAGGTATACAGACTTTTTGCCCCTGGGAACTCATCTTTTTCTCATTTCCTCTAGCTGGGAACCTCTGGGCCTGGCTTCGTCTTGTAGCTCCTTCCTGCGACTCTCCAGACTCACTGGGAAGGTTTTCTTTTCTTGTCTTAAGAGGCAGGTTCTCATTTCACTTGTGACTGGAATAGGAATACCCTGGAGTAGGGTGTGGCAGAGCTCAGCTACAGCCATCAGACTTGCTTGTTGGACAGGACCAGGTCAATTAGCCTTCAGCAGCAGCTAGCAGCTACCATGTCAAGCATCTGAAGTGCATTCATTAAGTCATTCTCCCAACACTCTAAAAGGGAGGTCTTTGGGGTCCATGAGACAATAATAGAAGATTTGAGCTTATAGAATGTAGCTAACTTGCTTAAAGATTATATAGCTGGGAATTGATGGAACCAAGATTGGTACCCAAGTCAACTTAGCTTCTGAGTCAATGCCCCATAATAGGATATATACGTATTACAGTAGGGTATGGCGGAAAGCCCATGGATTTTAGAACTGTACAAACAGGCTCTGGGTCTTGGCTCTCTTACTCAACCCCATATGACCCAAAACAAATGATTAACTTTTCAAATTATCTGTGAGGTGGAGATAATCCTTTTCCTGCCTGTCTCACAGACTTCTGGGAATCAAAGCTGTAAAAACATCAGCAAATACAAGAGATAATTACTATTTGAGGGCCAGTTTATTAGAAGCCAGCCATGTAAATTTAGGATGAATGGTGAAGAACAGATAAGGAATAAAAAAAAAAAAAAGACGATATTTCGTTGACATGGGAAAATGTGTAAAGTGTATTTCATCTAGTTTCTTTTTATATGGGTCATTACAAAAGTTTTGAGATACCCCAAAATCCAGAAATGTAAAATTTGGGTGAACAGAAACAAATGAAGCCTTCCCAGCAACACCGATAGGCCAAGTAAATTGAGACGTGCACAGGTGAGGACTCTATTGATTGTGTTTCTTGGAAGTGAAATAATGAACTACTGTCTGTCTCAAAACTTTCAGAGTGGCCCTGATAAAAGCAGGCACAAGAAAGTGATGATTCCACATTTGTGTAAGGAATAAAAAGCATCCGTTTATCTATTTGTCCAGCCTTCTAGGACACAGACCAAGATGTTAACAAAATAAAGTGATTGGGGTGATGGAATTACGAAGAGTTTTCTTTATTTTTCTTGATACTTTTTTAATAGCTAATTCATTTCTGCAGTGAACTGATAGAAGAGTCTGGCTCTCTTGTCAGATGTAGGATCAAATCACGGTCAGACACCTGAACTCTGTAAACCTCACTGCATAGCAAGGACTTTATAGAACTGTTGGGGGAACCGAAGGAGATAACACTTGTAAAATACCAAGTAGAGTACCTGGCTTGTTGTGAGCACTTAACATACACTATTATAATATTCGTCCATTCCTTAGTATCCGGTGTCTGCCCTGGGTCTTTGAGTTGCATTGGTGAGCAAAACAGATGGGACTTTGCTCTCACGTGGCTTACAGTCTAGATGGGACTACAAATAATAAATAGATAAGCAAAGAAATGAGCATGCAGTGGTGGTCTGAGTTATGTTAGATGTTTTGTATCTGTGAAATTAACGAGGTCCTGAGAGAACTGGAGGAGAGATGGAGGGTCTGCCTTGCTTGGTGGTGATTGGAGCAGCCTCTCTGAGAAGGTGGCATTTAAACTGAGATCCGGAGGACAACAAAATATTGCATGTTATTTTTAAATGAAAATTGTAAAAAGCAGGGTGGTGCCTGTGGCTCAAAGGAGTAGGATGCCAGGCCTATATACTGGAGGTGACGGGTTCAAACCCGGCTCAGCCAAAAACTGCAAAAAAAAAAAAAAAGCAAAACAAAAGAACCTTACTAATAAAATGCAAAGGACCTCTGTCTTGATGACTTCTTTCCTCTTCAGTAAATATAAGAGATAAAATGTCCCCCATTGTAAGGGACTTTCGCAATTAGCAGAAAAAGGAGACTTTGATCTTTCTTTTTCTGCCAAAGCCCAGACCATGCTGAATATTATCTGACTCTCCTCAGGAGAAAAGCCTTGGTCCAGAAACGGCTTTTTGAAATGATCAAATGTGTGCACAGGCAGCTCCGTGCTTAGCCGGCCGAGTCTCACTGGGTGGGTCTCTCCTGTGTTCTGCTGTGGGAGACTGTGAGGCACAGAAACAACCCTGAATTTCACTTTTTGATTTTATTTAAAAAATAGAAATAAAGAAGACTCCGTTGTCTTTTTGCCTGGGCTCTATCACTTGGATGTCTTTGCATTGTGACCTTCTAGTCTTGTTATTCTGCAGGCGCCCTGGCGTCTCAGTGGAAGCTGGGCAGGCAGCTCCCCTAGGCCATTAGCCTCATGTTATCAAACTCAATTAAGCAGTGAACAGCCTGGGATGGGCCTTTAGACTCCTCTCCAGCACTTCTTCCTTTCCTCCCATCTTTCTCTCCCTATTTCTACCTAGGCTGCTTCTTCCCCTCCTCCAAAGAAGTCATGTCTTTCCTTCAGGTACCACTCAAATGCCTCATCCTCCCAACAGTGTCCCTGGCCCTGCTTAGGTTCCCGTCTCCTGTGCTCAATGGGAGCTCCTATCATGCGGTACCATGCCTCGGCGTGTGCGTGCATCTGTCCCCTCTGCTAGATGATAAGCCTGAAGAGGACAAGGACAGGGATCTTCTTCCGTGTCATTGTATTTTCAGTGCCTGGCATGCTGCTGGGCAGAGGATGTTCAAGACCCAAGTATTAGCCTTCCTTATCATCCTTTAGCACCAAAATTCACACCAAGGCAGCCACTTGGGATTCTCTTTATTTCTATTTCCCCCCCATGTTAATAGCTCTCTCATTTAAAATAGCTTTTGTAGATTCTTTTCTTATTATAAAATAACATTAACAATACCTGATTGTTATTTAAATTTTTTAAAATACAACCAAGCTCAAGGGACAAAGGAGAAAACAACCCGTAACTCTCCTATCTCTGTAAGGGAGCCCATAAAATGTGCACAGATGTGACATATACATTAGGGTGTGTAATTTATAGAATAGGAACTGTTAGTAATTATACATAACTGTGTCATTTAATATTCTTCTACATCTTCTTTTAATTTTTAAAAGTGTCTTGCATGGTAATACATCAAATAGATGTATCATTATTTATTTAACTCTTTTCCCTATCGGTCTAGAGTGGATTCCATTTTTTTCCCCCCACTAATGATTCTTTGATGAACAGCCTATGTCTTGATGGGATAAACTCAGGAGTATAGAGGAAGGTCAGGAAAAGCTCCCTGGAGGAAGTGACATCCTTCTGGAGACCAAAAGTATGTGTGGGAGATAGCTGGGTAAAGGGAGAGAGAGTGGGAGGTGAGTGCTTCAGCCTATGCAAAGGCTTGGAGGGGAGAGGGTGCATGAGTGTTCTAGGAACTGGAAATATTCCAACACATCTGGAGGGTGTGTCAGGGGGTGGGCAACTGAGCCCGTGGTGACCAGGGTCGGTAAGCCACGCTGGGAAGTGTGGGCTATCGGCCGTTACGCAGCAGGTAACAGGTAACAGTGGCATCTGTGAAAGATTGATGGGTGCTGTGGCTGAGCCAACTCCACATTCAGCAGATCGACTCTCTTATTAACAGAGCGAAACAGAAATTAGAAAGAAAAGGAGGAAAAAGAAGCTCACATGTGACAGCTCACAGATAAGCTTTCCAACCCGTCTAATCTTAAATTCAGGAGCACAATTCAACGACAAGTTAAAATTCGTACTCTCTTCTCCAACCCTGGAAGAAGCACCTGGGATTTAAATAATGTAGCTGGTTTCCGGTCTCCATCCCTGTTCCAGGAGACCCACTGGTGTACTCTGATGACCAGGGGGTTGCGTTTTCTTCTAGTAGCTGAATGAGGCTCAAGTGTTCACCCAAGACAGCCAGGGAGGCAGGCGTGGTCCACGCTGTGTTTGTAATTAGATCCCAGCCACGCAGCAGCCCATTCTCCAAGGACACAGCAGGCGGGAGCGGATCCGGGCTGTGCCTCCCAAGGGCTGACGTCTCCATTTAGGGAGTGTTCCTGAAGCTAATGGGCAGTGACAGCTCCATTTGAAAAACACAGAAACACTTAACAGGAAGGCTGTGATCTGCCAGCCCCGTAAGCTGCTTATTAGCAGGGAAATCACGCTCCCGCTGCATTATGCCCCCTTGGTTAACCCCTGTTCTTACGTCTCCTCTGTGCTATCTCACTTAAAGATTTCATTGTTCTCTGAGCCAGTGGGGAGGGGGCAGGATGAGGGAAGGGGGTGTGGAGCTGCCAGAAGCTGTTTCTCTGTCTCCCATCACAGCCCCGGGGGAGGCCCCTGCAAAGCAACAGCCTTCTGGTGCGGATGGGAAATGGATGGTTTTTAAAGAAAAATGGTCCCTGAAGACTCTCTGTGTCTCAGCTAATGTGCTTCCTACACTGGCTGGCTTGGGTTCCAGCACACAGGCCAAAGAAAAACACCCCCAGGTCTGCCTTCTAACTCACATCGACAGTCCCTGCCGTCCCCCCTCCTTTATTTTCTGCTCCACCTCCTTTTCCACAACCCAGGCCACCATCCTCTCCTCTGGATGATTGCAGCAGTCTCCTGCCCCACATTCCTTCCTCGGGTTTAGCTTTCCAGCCCTTTACAATCCCCACACCGCAGCTGAGGGGACTCCGGCATCCTTGACATCTCCGTGGGAATCTCATACTTATCATAAAAGAAACCAAGTCTCTGATTCCCCTGTAGGAACATGTTCTGTCCTATTGTCTCCACTCACTAATAGCTCAGGCCAAATGTCTTGGGCCACCAACAAACAGCTCCTCTCTTCCTCTCAAACCCTCAGCAAACCTTGTCAGCTCTAAATTAGAAACATACCCCAAATCCAAGTTCATCCTTCCATCTCCTCACCGATCACCTTCCTCTAAGCCTTCATCATCTCTCTTTTTTTTTTTTTTTTTGAGACAGTCTCACTTTGTTGCCTCTGGTAGAGTGCCATAGCATCATAGCTCACAGCAACCTCAAACTCTTGGGCTCAAGCAATCCTTTTGCCTCAAGCTTCTGAGTAGCTGGGACTATAGGCGCCTGCCACAATGCTGGGCTATATTTTAGAGCTAGGGTCTCACTGTTGCTCAGGCTGGTCTCGAACTCCTAAGCTCAGGTGATCCACCTGCCTCAGCCTCCAAGAGTGCTAGGATTACAGGTGTGAACCACCAAGCCCAGCCCTTCATCTTAGCACGGAATATGCAACAGCCTCCTAATTGGTCTCACTGTTTGCATTCAGTCTGTTCTATACACTGCATCAGTGATTCTGTTTAAAACATAAGGCAGATCCTATCACTTGGGGCGCTGAATTCTCTGCCACGTCTCTTCAAGCTGAGATGAAAATCCTCTGTCCTCATATGGCCGGCACAGCCTGTGCTCTAGCTCCTGTGCCCTCTGTGCCCGCTTCTACCCCTCCTCCCTTGGTCACACTGCTCTGGCCACACTGGCCTCATTGCTCTTTGGTGACTATGCCAAGCAAACTCTTGTCTCAGGGCCTTTGCGCGTACAGTTCCCTCTGCCTAGAATGCTTTTCCTCCAGTCACCCCACGGGCAACCTCCCTCATTTCACTGACGTCTTGCTTCAAGATCATTTCCTCAGAGTTTCATTTCACCTTACTGAAAATGGCATCACTCTTACTTGATCCCCCGATCTGACTTTATTTTTCTTAATATCACTGAACTCCATCTAACATTAAAATATATATTTACATTGGCAGTTGCATTTTTCTGTGTTTGCCTTTCTTCCCCAGTAGAATGTAGGTTTCACAAGGCGTGGGTTTTGTATCGTTTACTTCTAGCGCAGGGCTAGGGACAGAGTAGATGCTCAGTAAATATTTGTTGAGTGAGAAAATGAATGAACAAATGAATGAATCCAGACAATAATCCTGACCACGCTGACTTGACTCCAGCTCATCCTTTTTGTGGGAGTTTACCCCACTTGACTCCAGCTCATCCTTTTGTGGGAGTTTACCCCCCTGGTCTTGATAATGTGGCTAAAGGTCACTTCTCTTTCTCTGAGATCTGAGGCCAAGATTTCAAAACAGCTGAAACAATTTAGTTTGGAATAGCAAATGTTCCTTTCAGTCTGACATGAGCCTTTTAAAAATTCAAGGCTATTTCCTCAGCTTCTAAAACTTAAACACCATGGAAATACTCTATCATAGGAAGCATATGTTGTCTCTAAGGATTTGGAGGAGAAAATCAGTACCTTACTTGCTGCTCTGATGTGCTGAGCCCCTACTTGGTGCCAGGCAAGTGCATTATCTCATCGTATCCCCATATTACAACCCTATATGATAGGAATTAGAATTGTCCCTGTTTCACAAAAAAGGAAACTGCATTTTTAAGGAGTGGGCCCAGAATTGCATGGCTAATGGGTAGCGTGCTGTCAGTATTCAAATTCATGTCTGCAGAATACAGACGCCTGGGCTCGCTTCTACCCAAATAAGAAGCAAGCAGGAGGCTCTTGGAGAGCTCAGTCTCTCTGCTTGCTTCCCTTACCGATAAGGCTTTGAAAAGAAGCTTGCATTTCTTGACTGTTTCAACATACCTGCACTCATTCCAGCTACTAGAGTTCAGTGGCAGCCCTGTATTTCTCATTGGTATCCTCCCTGTTGCTAAATGCAGTGGCCCATTTTCAGTGACTCCTCTGCTTGACATCTTGGCGATATATCAATGATAACAATGCCCTTCTCCTTGGATGGCTCTCCCTCTTTAGCTTGTCTGCTGCTGCTCTCTCCTGGTTCTTCTCCCACTCTACTAAGATGGGCTTAGGGGCAATTTTATCATTGGCAAATGAGAATGAACTACCTGCCCCAAAGCATTGTTACATGAATTTAAAAGGTCGTGTATGGCCAGACACGGTGGCTCACACCTGTAATCCTAGCACTCTGGGAAGCCAAGGCGGGAGGATCGCTTGAGTCCAGGAGTTTGAGACCCCAACTCTACTATAATAGGAAAGTTAACTGGGCATGTGATGGGTGCTGGTAATCCCAGCTCCTTGGGAGGCTGAGGCAGGATTGCTTAAATCCAGGAGTTTGAGGTTGCTGTGAGCTAGGCTGATGCCACAACACTCTAGCCTGGGGCAACAGAGTGAGACTTTGTCTAAATAAATAAAGTCAGGTATCAAAAAGCACTTAGCAAATGTTTGTTGCATAGAAAGTGCTCAGAGGTTTTTATTACCATTATCTTTATTACATCCTTATTTTTTTTCCAAGACATCAGTCCTAAGATTCAGAACCCATATTCCCTCTGCTCCTCACCTAGACTCTCACTGTCCCCTAAAGGTTTGTCCTGTCCAAAATGAAAATAGTCGTCTTTCTAAAATCTTCCAACTTCTCTGCCTCAATGGTCCATACAACCACATTCTCTGTCATTCAAAGCAGAGACTTCATCCTGCCATCACTGACTGCCTTCCGTCCTGCCCAGCTTAAGTATTCAGTCAGTCACGAACTTGTCCACTGTACTTGTAGAAATGGAGCCAAGAGCTTGGGCTTTGATGTCAGATGGACCCGACTCACCTTACAGCTCTACTATTCATTAGTTATGTGTCCCTGAACAAATTCCATAATCCCCCTGGTCTCAGTTCCCTCACCTACAAAATGAAGTTGATAATAATAACCCACTTCATAGAGTCGCTGGAAAGATGAAAAAAGGCCATGCAAGGAAAGAGCTTTCCAGTTAGTTGGTGTATGACAAATCCATACTAAAACTTAGCTATCATAATTATTATTAGTACTACTGTTATACTGTTACGTTGTAGCTACCTCCTATACACACCATGTGTGAAGCACTTAGAGCTTTGTGGGAAAGCCTAGATTTAGTGATGTGTCTCTTCTTGGTAGCTGGGAATTAGCATGTGCTCATGTGTGTGCACTCAGGCATGCATGCACACATGTACACATGTGTTATAACTGCCTCAGTCGGGGACCTTTTCGTATAGAAGGACCAGAAGAACGGGTGAGAAATGGGATGATTTCTCTCTAGAACCTGATTGCCTCACCAAGCGCTAGCTTGTGTTTCCTGCACACTCTTCCTTCCTGTTTGGAGAGAGGATGGCTGAGTTTACCTCCTGATACCTTGTACTTGAGGGTCAATGACTGATCCAGCTAACAGGCCCCATGGTCACCCAGGCATTGCAGGCATCAAACCCAGGTCTTGCAGTTGAGATCTTTCTCTGTGGACTGGAATTTGTAAACTATATTCTATTGAGCTGGAAACATGTATTGTTCCTGACTGAGAGCCTGAAGACAGTATTTTGAGGGATCTGCTGCTATAAATATGGGGATCTCCCAGGTGACGTATGAATGGGTCATTACTTTGCATCTTGCATGACATGAAGCATCGCAGGTATTTTAATCTCATCTTTCCCAACAGATGAGCTTGGCGGACTCCTTGGGGTGGGGCGGGGTGGGGGAAAATGCACATGTCACTGGCCCCACCATCTCATGCCTTTGCCATACATCTCCTGACTACCCAGGACACCAGGAGCAGCTCCTGAGCTACAGCAACTGAAGGTCAGGAGCCTAAGGTCATGCACCAAAGGTCATGGGAATTTTGCATTTTCTGTTGCTCTCATTTCTAATCACTGAAACGACCTCTCTGAGTTTCTTAAAGGCAATGGATTGGAGAAAAGCACACCCAGTTATGCTAGGTTCTGTTTTATTTTGGCTTTGGCTTTCGTTTTTGTTTTTCTTTGTTTTTGGTTTTTTTTTCCCCACCCACCACAAGTTCTTTTCTTCCCCTCTCATAGTGTGGGCGAAATGCTGAAAACTTCGACCGATTTTTCACCCGCCATCCACCAGTCCTAACACCTCCTGACCAGGAAGTCATCAGGAATATTGACCAATCAGAATTCGAAGGATTTTCCTTTGTTAACTCTGAATTTTTAAAACCTGAAGTCAAGAGCTAAGTAGATGTGTAGATCTCCGTCCTTCATTTCTGTCATTCAAGCTCAACGGCTATTGTGGTGACATTTATTTTATTTTTTTTTCATTGCCAAGTCGCATCCATGTTTGATTTTCTGATGAGACTAAAGTGACCGTGTTTCAGGACCCAAATGTCCTCAGGTAGTTTGGAGCCTCTCTACAAGATGGGATTATGCAGATGGCGTATGGAAAATGCTGCTGCATAATTAACACATTATCAAAGTCCTCTTAACAATTCATTTCCTGCAGCATGTCAGCTAAGTAGACCCAGTGGGGAACGAAAATGCCTGCTTTCTTCCCCTCTTTCCCTGCACTGCCGTTTTCCCCCCAAACCATCCCATCTAGATCCTTCCTACCAAATACGTGGGTAATCGAATGCTAGCAGTGTTCTTCCACGTCTGGCCTAGAGCGTGGCTGGTACCCAAGTATATGGTTGCTTTGGCCTAGAGGGGTCCTTCTCTTCTATCTCTTCTGGAGACATCAGAGCCTGGAAAAGAACATGCTCCAAATAAAATTTTATCTGTTTTTCTTTTTTAACTCAAAATTAAGAAGATCATCTACGTTCTAAAATTCCAAGAGTGTGCTTCTAGATAATTTCCATCTAAAAGCACTTCAGGGGGTCAAAAGGCAACCGGCTTGGGTGCTACCTCGGTGTTGTAATTTCTGACACTATATGTCTCTGGTCACCTTCATCCCCAAACTACTGAAAGAGGGCATTTGGCACCACTCCCTGAAAGACACGGTCACTCTAGCAAGGTCCCGAAGGGCCATGGTTTTACATGACATTTCAAACTTTATTTGCTTTGGGATTTTGTTTCTGTTGTTCAAATGCAAAAAAAAAAAAAAAAAAAGTGACTCACTTTGTTACACGTGCTTTAAAATATGTGTCCAGATGTCATTAACCACAATGATCTGCTTTGATTTTACCAAGAAGATGGTTGTGGACCTTAGCAGACCCATGCCAGTGGCGATGGGATTGGCCTAGGTCTGTCACTGGCTTTGGAAAGCTCATTAAGTGCTCTGCGAAAGAAGCCATTTCTCGAAAGAAAAACGGTTCTATTCTTCACTTTGATGTTGTTTTGCCAGATGTTTGTAGAAATGTTCATTTATATCTGGATATCTGTTATGTGCCCTTTTTCTTCTAGCATCGAGATACAATAAAAAAAAAAAAAAAACAAAGAAAAGAAGAAGAAATCCTATTTCAAGGAAAACTGATCTTTTTGAAAAGTGTGGACCCAGACTACAAAGTGGGGCCTGAGGAAGGAACTCAGGAGAAAGAAACTAAATCCAGAGCTTAATCTTGGCCCCAGTATTCAGCTAGTCAGAGAGGCAGGGGCTGTGGACCATTCAGGGATTCCTGGTGGCCTTCAGTGGGGCGAGATGGCCTGTCCAGAACCTCTAAGGATGTTGGAGCCCAAAGCCCACATTTCTACCAGAGTCAACTTTCAAGGCCAGCTGGGAACATGAGTGGGGCTCTATACCTTCTTATCAAAATCACCACTCCTCCCGGCTTGGACTAAGCGCTCTTTCTAGCAGGCAGCTAGAAGGAAACGCTTGGGTGGGAGAAATTTCCTTTCTGTCTGAGTGGATTAATACAGCAGGTGACTCTCATCCTTGCCTACTGTGTCCTGCTGTTCTCAGGCAGCCCTAACGAGAATTCTTATCACCATTCAAGTGATTTCCAGAAGTTCCAGGGCTTCTCAGAGACCATCAAGGGAACATTAAAAACTTGACAAATGTCCTTGATGTAAGACTTCCTATCCTTAAAAAAAAAACCATGATATGGGTTTCCACTTAGGCAAAGTCCCCTGAAGAGCAGGCTTCTCTGCTTTTTTATAGCTTCAGACTTGGGGAGCTTGGTGGTAGTGTAGACCTAAAGTGACGTAACTTGCCCAAGGTCAGTCAGGTGGGATACAAACCCAGGCTTCCTGATCCTCAGCCCAGGGCTCTTTCTACTTTCTGACAACGTAATAGGCATCTCTGAATCATACCCACCAACCGGCAAGTTATTTCAGGTCCTTCATCTGGCTGTGGGACCATGCTCTCATTCTGCTTAAAAGATAAAAACCATGGGGAAACTCTGGGCCGTTGACATATAATCTGAGACAACTTTAGGGAACAATGTAGGATAGATGGGTAGAATGATAGATAGATAAAATATAGTGTATCTGTATATTAACTCTACATTTTCCAAATTCTTGCCACTTTTTTCAAAAGTTTAATAGTTTGCAGATACAGACACACAAGCCAAAGTCTCTGTTCCCCTAGCACACTTTCCTGGGGATTGGTCATAAAGGGAAGGAAGGAATCAGTATCAGAATTCCTACAGTTTCCTCTCTATCCACATTTCCAGTGCAGAGAAGTCTGAGAAACAGCTCTTCTAAGAAAACATAGGGCCATAGCCACAGTGACGTTCTAGGGGGATTAATAGGAGGAGGTCACGGGAATTAATAGACCTCCTTGGATGAATGCTGCTATTCTCATGTGGCTTCAGATGCTATCAACCCCAAAGGAATTATCCCAACAGAGAGACCCATTCGTTCCCAATTTCAAGGGTAAAATCCAGGAGTGTTTCCTATGGGGATCTGCTCACAGGACAAAGTCCCTAAGAAAAATCCTATCTGGACCACATGGCTACCTGAAGCATAAGTCTTTACCAGCACAAGAAATGGGGAAGGGCTTCCAAAGTTGGAGCTGGTGGGACGAGAACTTCTGCTACGTGCCCACAAACAGGGAAAGCTGGATAGGGTTGATGAAACCAGGGGAAACCTGAAAGGAGGCAGCTCCTATCTTCTAGCCTTCCAGCCCACACACAGCCACGGGGCTCTCAGACCTTCAAGGGCCCTAACACAGTTCAATTCATACAGAGGCTCAAAATGGACAGTGGCCCATTTGGGGGACCTGTAGAGCAATGCATCAGAGTGAAGTCCCTGCCTTGGGGGTGACTATAGGTTAGAAAAAGCGAGGAGGCCCTTCTTTGGTCAAGTCTTCATTCATTGATTCATCCATTCACCAAATAATCATGAACAGCCTACCATGTGCCAAGTGCTGTTCTTGGCACTAGAAGTACAATAATGAAGAAACAGACCTTGCCCTTGCCCTCTTAGACAAACAATAAATAAGCGAGACACTTTCTGAAAGCAGTAAGTGCAATAAAGACAATGAGAAGGATGCCGAAGTATGACTTGCAGGGGTTGGGAGAGGGACGCACAGATAATATTAGAGGAAGAGGAGGCAAGTGAGCTTTGCTCTGAACACAGGAAGTAACACACTGAGTTCCTGGGGGATGAAGCCTCCCACAGCCCAGCACAGACTCACAGCAGGCAGGAAAAGGCAAGGCAGAGGGGGTGGGACGAGGCAAGAAGTGGCCCATCCTCCAGAAAACAGCTCCACTAGCATCTCTGGCCTGCTCTGCTCTGGCCACACATACCCAAGTATGCCCCTGAGACAGTCTGTCCTCACTGCCACATCCCCACACAGAGTAGGCAGAGAACTCCATAGAGACATTGTACCTATCTCAGGGGAACAGCCCAAAAGACACATTCTTATGAAAGGTGTCTTCCAAAGGGGAATGAGCCCAGTAATGGGAAACCCATATCAGCCAGCGACCATTACGGGATAAACTTAAAGTCTGTGTGGCGATTGGCCAAACTCTAATGAGGTGATTAATCCTCACCGGCCTGGTCACCCTGTTTATAATCTGTTTTCAGGCTAGTGGCCTGCCAGGGGCCAGTGAATCCCAGGGGTTATCCTTGGTTGCCCCTTAGGCTGTCCCTCCAGTCAGAGGAGCTGAGAGCAGGCATACTGAGCAGTGATGGGGTCTGGAAATCATCCTGAATCCACAGTGCAGTCTTGAGCAAGTCCCTTCTCCTGTCTGTGACTCAGTTTTCTCATCTGTCAAACAATGGGGAGGAGGGCAAGGACTCCAGCTCTACCAGCCTCCCGGGTGGATAGGTGAGGATGGGAGGAAATGATAGGCTGACGGGGACCCTGGAGAGGTCAGCGTATCACACAGAATATCCATTCATAAGCCCACACTCTGATGTTCCTTGGTAAAACTTGCTCCAAACTAGAGTTAGTAAATTAGGGTTAATATCTCCTCCACCTCTCCACTAAAAAAAAAGAAATGCCAGGCAAACTAGGACAATCAAGGTCTTTTGTTCTGTTTTTATATGACTACCCTAACAGGCTTAACTCTAAGCTTTGGATTTTGTTGCAATGATACAACAAACACCTTTGGAGAGAACTTCTGGCTGATGGAGACCCAAATTCTAGTCTGTAGGTGGGTTATTGGGTATCCTCCTTCAAAGACTAGACTGTACTATCACGTGTGGGGTGGACAATCATCATCTCCTCTCATTAAGCAGAGATCTGATTTCCCCACGTGGCCATTCCACCTTCTTGGAAACAGAACAGCTGTGCAAATTCACCTTGACGAAGAAAGAGTCCTCCTAGCCACAGGGGTCACTATTGAACAGTTTTCTCTAGGACACTCTACCTAATGGCTAATTCTACAGCATTATACATGGTGATAAGTTCTTTCCAATTCAATTCATCTCATAACCAAAGAAAATACAACACACACACACCACTTTGTGGCAATACTTAAAGAAATTCAATGACTTATTTCCTTTCTTAGAAAATTCCCACCAAGTTCTCTATCCTGAAGGCAACATACAGTGGGAAATGAAAGCTAGTATGTGCAGTGAGCTGCTAAAAATTGTCAGCACAGGGCTCTTTCTGACTCTGCTCATGAGATGACATCAGACTCCCAGTAACTGGCCTGTCTTGGTCCCGTTTCCTTCTTCTTATACTGTGTTAATGTGTTTGCTTTCCATTTGGCAGAGAGACAAGCGAGATACCTCCAACTTCGACAAAGAGTTCACCAGACAGCCTGTGGAACTGACTCCCACTGATAAACTCTTCATCATGAACTTGGACCAAAATGAATTTGCTGGCTTCTCTTATACTAACCCAGAGTTTGTCATTAATGTGTAGGTGAATGCAAACTCCATTTTTGAGCCTGGGGCATAAGACTTCAGGCCCAGTATATGTATCAACTCTAGTCTTCCAGGATTCATGGTGCATATGTTGGCAGTCAACATGTGAAGAGCTTGTCTTAGAGGGCTTTTCTTTGTATGTGTAGCTTGCTAGTTTGTTTTCTACATTTGAAAATGTTTAGTTTAGAGTAAGCACATTATCCAATTATAGAGGTACAATTTTCCAAACTTCCAGAAACTCATCAAACGAACAATGTCAAAATTACCGTGTCTGATACCAAAATGCTTCAGTATTTGTAATTTTTAAAGTCAGAAGCTGATGTTCCTGGTAAAAGTTTTTACAGTTATTCTACAATATCTTCTTTGAATGCTAAGCATGACTGGTATTTTTAAGAGTTGTGAGTAAGCTTTGCAGTTACTGTGAACTATTGTCTCTTGGAGGAAATTTTTTTTGTTTAAGAATTGATATGATTAAACTGAATTAATATATGCAGACTCTCTTGTTTACGTGTCTGTTTTTAAATGGACTTGATACAGAGGTCACGAACTAGAGATCCGTAGGATGATGCGGCCAGTTAGATGAGCTTCATTCTACTCACACAGATTCTTAGTTAAGTGAAACTATTGTTGGCATTTCAAAAAATGAGATTATTTATACTTTCTGGATGTTAAGGTTCCCTTGGGAAAAACTCAGAAGACTGGCAGAACCAGGCATATGTTTTCAAGTGGAAATAATTCTACAGAACTGAAAAATGGCTGTCTCCTTTGAAAGACAATATGTGTTCTTAGTTTCCAAGAGTCTACTGTCCACTATTATCTAATACCCTCCATCCATTTCCCTGCTACTATACCCATGTGAAGTGGAGACCTCTGTCACTTCTGAGCCATGCATTTGATGACCTCAATATTTTCTTGGGCACATAATCAGGGTATGTGCCCAGCCATCCATTCAATGTTGTTCATGTTTATTAAGCCCCCAAGCACAGAGTCCATAAAAGTTTCATGCCAGCCATGACAAAGTCAGCAAGGAGGCTGGTATCAGTATACCGATAAGGCTTTTCCTTTTTTGTAGTCTTGAAGGATGTTACTATTTGTAAAATTACCTTTATTATTTTCTTTTAATTGAGGCTAATGTCTGCAAAAGGAAACAGAGAGAAAGAAAGAGAAGGAAGGAAATAAAGAAAAGGAAAGAGAGAGAAGAGAGTGAGAAAGAAAGAGAGAAAGAAAAGGAAAGGAAAGGAAAGAAAAGAAGGAAAAGGTGTATGCCCTTCTCTCAACAGCTGTCCTTGTTCAGAGAGGCTCAGGAGAAGAGAAAATAAAGAAAATCACTTCGACATGCTCCGAGAGCCCCATTCTCTCGGAGCAGACTGGCACAGTACTGAATCACTGGGTGTCAGCCTGATACCTTCTCTGAATGAAGTCATGCTTCTATTTTCCTTTCAAAAGATGTAGTAATCTGATCTGTAGCACATGCCTTTGTAGCTACTAAGGCTAGTGGGTAGCAGAAAAGAGCAAACCTGTCACACGAAGTACATTATGACTCTCTGCAGGGTTTATTCATCTCTCCCCTTCTCGGAATAACCCCAGTAAATGGAGCATTGAAAAGATGCAGCAAATTCATTGATCCTACCTAGTGCATTTATCTTTGCAGAATTTGAAAGAACCTCGCTAGTTAAAATTGGCTGAAACCAACTTAAAGAAGAAACTGTGTATTCAATGCATCACTTTTAGAAAACAAAAATACCTGGATTTCTTCAGGTATCTGATGACATGTTGCATTTAAGGTGGTATTACAGAAAAGGTTACCACTGCTTCTTCAGATACCTCCTCGTTCCATGTTAGCTTCTCATACTTTCTCCCTCTGCTAGATTTAAAGCCATCTTTCACTTAATAACTACTAAGCACCTACCCTGAGCCAAGAGCACTTCCGGGTGCTGGAGTTTTAGAGACTGATAGGATAGTTTGGGACTTTCCACCCACAGGGACAGCATGGCAGCAGACATCCCGTCTCTCATCTTTCTAGGATTATGTCCAGTGAAAAAGAGTGGAAATCCCTGTAAAAATCCTGCAGTTTACTCTGCTCGGCCTGGTCACATGTATACTCCCGCATCAAGTGCTGTGTCTGGGAGGAGAGGGAAGGTAGATTAAGTACTTTGATTGACAGAACCTAAGTTGTATTGGCTATTTACTGCTATATAACAAGCTACCCCTAAAGCTTTAAAACAACAAACCTTTAATACTTTCCATTGTCTATAGATCAGGAATTTGGAACAGGCGTCCTCAAACTATGGCCCACGGGCCACTTGCAGCCCACCTAGGACATTTATCTGGCCTGCTGGGTGTTTTTGCCATTGCTGCCTGTCCTGCTTAGCAGCCGACTTGTCCTGGGGCCTGCAGTCCGGCCCTCCAATGGTCTGAGGGACAGTGAACTGGCC